>JAPWTK010000630.1:0-55000 GCA_029963805.1 Aromia moschata
AGTCTAAGCAGAAGCAAAAAATCCCATAGCAGCAAAGTCTGTCTGAGATCTAGTCGACACGCACAGAACCCTAATATCTAATAAATAGTTTAATCTGCTGCATGTATAAAATATACACAGGCCGTATCATATAATCGTATATAGCTCACTTTAACAAATAACTCTTGTCGTAAATCTGCTACGAGTAATTTAGCAAGCTTTACATTTACAAAGTAGAACTGTTCTCTTTTACTAGACAGGGACAAAGGAATAGGTTGTCTAAGCACCAAAAATTTACTTATGATGTTATTACAGTAAACAAAACCTGAATTCAACCCTCAAATGAAAATGTGATATCTAGGGGTCGTAATCCTTCATGTCATTGACGGAATGACATATGAGAGATTCCAAAAAATTCAGGAGTAAGAATGTGTTAATAATATATTATATCTATCGCTTGTGTTATTCAGAAACATGGACTGTCTTCATTGCTTGAACGTACGTTGCCACAATAGTCTTTCTGCATTTTAAAACGTGTTTTAAACTCCTCTTTTTTCCTCTTGTTAAACGTGAGAGATTTGACCTTTACATATGGTTGAAACGAGCTATCCAAAAAAAAAAACATCATTAAAGTTACCGAGTAAAAAAGACGTATTTCTAATCTTAAATTTATAACCTTATATTTCCTTAAGTTTATTTGCTTAAAGCTATTACATTTTACAGTCATTATTTATTTTACGTGTTTAAGAGTTTGACGTTTCGTTTTGAACTTCGACATAACCGCTATTTCCATCTCTCTCGTTCATAACCAGCTTTGACGATGTTTTTTTAATGTCTCTTTAGAAGGAAAATGATCGTTCCACATCTACTGAAATTAAAGGTGCAAATTCAAAATAGTTCACATGGACAGAGGACGACAGAGCACGCACATTATTTCCACGAATTTTGCACTTTTCTATCAATAGAAAGTTGTTTCTATCACTAACAGTTGTTTGTTGTCACTAACATCAGTACATTATTATTTTTTACATATACAAAGGACAAACGTGTAGCTACTATTTCTATACTTTTAGCCGTTGTTAGCTTTTAGCCGCTGCTATTTCTATACTTAAACCCGTTTACAAGCCATCAATATCAGGGGCGAAATATCTGAAACACCTAAAATCCGTATCAGAACATTAACGACCTTATTACCGCAAAAAATCTGTTGTTTTGTGCGTCCACTGTCAGCCACAGAAATTAATTGCATATGTATCTTATATTTCCCATGACAAATTGATGTGTCTTCTGTATATATGTATTTCGCAAGTATAGATACGTATTTTGCAAAAAAAAAAGTCTAAAGAGAATATTGCGGACCACGTTCCACGAAAGGCTACATGTGCGAATTATTATGTACGAATCATTATGTACGAATCAAACTGTCGTGCAAGAAATTGCGTAATATAAATCCAAAAACATAACGACAAGGAGTTGCTGCATCAAATTGCAACAACAAATTGCAATCAACATCAACAAAGTAGCAATCGGTTTTAAGTAGAATTCCGTCTTGACACGAGTCACAGTTTTGACATTAATACAAATAGAAAATAGATCGTGTTCATAAAACAAACTCAGTAACAACATATCTGTAACATTGATCTAATTTAAATACATTTTTTTTATAGCGGTATTACATGATCCAATAAACCGACCAATTTCTTACCTTCAGTTTTTCACGTGTGTATTTAGATATACTGACAAATTGAAGACCAGGAAATCGATTGATTTATTGGATTGCGTAACACCGCTATTAAAACATTGCACTTGAATACCCTGGGGATAATCGAGTCTGTTCCTTGCGCGTCATGTGTTTTTTTTTACGAATCATGTGGCTATACTCGTATAACCGAATTATGAATGTATAAATATAAATATTACTAACAATATGTGGTTAAGTAAAAGAAATATTATTGTAGACCTATTTTGACGTGCATCGCCTCCTTTTTACCTTTGTAGTCGTATTTCTTACACTTAATTCTATTTCAGAAAACTAAGATGGAGCTGTTGCTCGCCCTGTCATGGCTAACGCTGGGAGGACTAGCTCCGACTCCAAGTTCCGCCAACCCGGACGCGAAAAGACTCTACGACGACCTCCTCTCCAACTACAATCGCCTGATTAGGCCCGTCGGCAACAACTCGGACCGTCTCACCGTCAAAATGGGCCTTCGACTCTCGCAACTTATAGACGTGGTATTTTTTTTATTTATTTATTTTTCAAGTGGTATTTACTATAGAGGCATCCAAAAAAAAACGTCATCAACTCTGGCTATGAACGAGAGAGATGGAAATAGCGGTCATGTATCGGCGTAGCTAGCCCCAGTTTTCAGGGGGAGGGGCATGGCCCCAGTACGTTGGAAAAAAAACAATTTTAATAGGCAAGGATTGCACCAGGGCCGTAGCTAGGTCGCTATTGCTGTCAGGACCTTACTTTTTATAGCCAGGGCATGTCTTAAATATTTGGGATCGGGACAAGGGTGCACCCGGAAAAAATAAAGGTGCGCCGAGAAAGCACCAAAATAGCGCCGCAGGCGAAAATTTTTCAAAATTTCAAGGTCACGCGTTTTCCTGGCATTTCAGAATTTCAACGAAAAAATCATGCAAAAATATAGACTTTCCCAAGAATAATTTTTGAACTTTGATCCAGCCATAAAAATAATATAAACCTTGGCCGGGGGCTCACCGAGAAAGTTAAGGTGATTGTGTTTATAGAAAATGATAACACTGGCGCCTCAGGCGAAAATTTTCTAAATTTTAAAATATGTTTTGTTTTATATTTTTCGAAAAATAAATAAATGGAATGGAACAATGGAATGTTTTAATAATTATATCTAGTTTTACAAAAAACAGTAAATATTTATTAGATTTTCGTCTCTATTTTCCTCTTCTGTTCTAAGTCTTCTGTGAGGGCGAAATTTTGCCTGCCAGGGCGCCGCCCTGATCCGCCCCCACCTGGCTACGGCCCTGGATTGCACGCTCTTCTACATACTTATATAAAATAAGATTATTCTATGAAAAATATCAGTAATTTCAGATACTACGTTTTTTTTTATACGCATTTTTTTTATTAGAATGTTTTTATTATAATCTTAGAACATTTCAGGGGGGCCAGAGGTACATACTAGCTACGCCGATGCGGTCATGTCTAAGCTTTTCGGTTATGTTTAACATTTGACTGTCACAATTTAACATTTGACTGTCACAAAGTGACTGTCACAATTTGTAAAATAAACAATGACTGTCATATGATGTGACAATCTTGACAAGTAAATAAGGTTATAAATTCGATTAGGAATAGAAATACGTCTTTTTTTTCTCGGCCAACTTTGATGACGGTTTTTTTTTTGGATGTCTATACTATCCTATAGGTGAAACACGCAATTATAGAATACAGTTACAAAAATTACTTATTTATTTACTATACTAACATAAAATAGCATGCAATAGATATTAACAAAAAAAAAAAGCTAAAAAATATGTACAGTCCAAAATTCGAGAGAGACCATTGAGATCTCGGAAACTATAAGAGAATGAAAAAGTTTAAATTATGTCAAAGTTGAGCAATTTGGTGTTCAATTAAATGCCATTTAAAAATTGGGGAAATTCTGTATACTTCCGATTTCGGATATCCGAAAAAAACGAAATTTAGAAAACTTTTTTTTATTATTTCCTGACATAGATACTTAATAAAGACATAGAATTTAAAAAATTGTAATGGTGAGTGAACAATTAATGGGTAGTATTCTTCGTAACATTCTTCTCTCACATATCATATGTATCACTACAGAAAACGTCAGATCATTAACGCACTAAATTGACACTTATTGTAGATACATAATTCACATTTGTTTCTCTAGCCTCCAACACTAACTTCGGATTAGCTTTCAAATTCTTGCGGTACAAAGTCCTTATAGGTAGCATCATTACTTTTTATCCCATCGAAAAAGTTATAACCAATTTTATTCTAGATTACAATATCATTCATAAATAGAAACAATGTACAGGGTGATCGATTTATCATAGAAAGTGAGTTTTTTCTCGGAAACGGCTAAGAGAATTTAATTTTGGGAACGGTAAATCACTTTTTTATTTTTGCCTTAATTTTGAGTGAAGGTACTCAAAATTAAGGCTAAAATAAAAAAACATATGGTAACGACGCTAAGCGTTGCGACGTCTCAAACAATTGTTTTCGGCAGCACCGAGTTTTTCTCGGAAACGGCTAAGAGAAATTGATTTTGATGAACGGTATATCACTTTTTAATGTTTGCCTAAATTTTGAGTGAAGGTATTAAAAATTAATGCTAAAATAAAAAATCATGTGGTAACGACGACTCTAAGCGTTGCGACGCCTAAATGATTATAATTTCTGTATATGAATGTCCCAGTTAACTTGTTTTTACTAAAAATTAAGACGGAAATAAAAAATATAGCTTAATGATGCTAAGCATCGCAACGCCGAATTTTTTTGTTTGCAAAATACCTACCTAGTTGACACAAGATTATCTTTGAAGATCTTGTGTTGCCCAACACGCTTTGCAACAACCATAGGATAGATATAAATATTTTAAAATTAATAGAATTGACAAACAGTAGACAGTTGGATGCTTTTGAATAGTTTAGAACTATTAGGTGTAACAATAGTATGAATAAGGACAATGGTCTGATACCCACCAGTCCACTGTTTGCTCTGATAAACAAAGACAGTTACGATTCAGTAAACCGTGCAACAAGTTTTGTATAACTAGTGCAAGTGTGTCAGGCTAGAATCTAGTTCTAATCTTCTCCTGAAGATGCCAACTTGAATGACGAATAGCGTAGAGAAAAGTGTAGTACTTCGGTGTTTCTGGAAATAAGTCCAGTTTTTTTTAACAACCAGAAAAATTAAAAAATTAATAACACAGTCCCACAAAAAAAAGAAACATTTTTGGAACTGCTATCGAGACAAATGTATCCCAATGTAATTTTCGACGCTGAATCCGAATCTGAAGTCAAAAAATCGTACACCCCCAAAATCAACAACTAACGTTAAAAAACAGGGTAAAAATGACTTAACGCTTCACGAATAGTTTTAAATCTAAATAATTCTAATTAAATATAAACATTCAAGTATACAACGCAGAAATACAGAGTTAACACTACTTTTCATTGAAAATCACCGCCATGAGTGGGTGAAAACTACTTTTCATACAACAGGAAACTCAAAAAAATGCAGTGATTGCAAAAAAAAGCTTACGATGCCCAGTTTTTTTGGAAAAAAGTGAGTAACTGCATTAGTTCCGATGCGATGCTCAAAATCTACCTCCATAGAGTGTCGGAAACCACCCTTAAATTTAAATCACAGTTGCTTAATGACTCCTAAAAAGAATTCTCTGAAAATACTATTACTTACATATTTACATGAAAATGAAAAATAATCGTCTAAAAATTCAGAAAAAACATCTATATATTTTAATTTTCTGTTTATATAGTTTTTTGACCAGACGGGTAGGTGGCGCATTGACAACCGCATGTTGTCAACAACCTAATGTTGAAGGTCTGGTGATTAAGTATGCGTTAAGTTGGGCTCTTTATTGGGGCGTTCATTGTTTCTGTTATTACCTTTTTTCTCTGTTATATTTTTTTTTTTGTTATGATCGGACCTATGAAAGCACTACTGGTCGTGCTAGTGGATCTAATTGAATTAAGATTACGGGTAAATTTTTGCTACTTCATGATATGGATACTTTTCAAGTACGCTGTCAAAGATTCTTCTTAAATAAGAAAATGCAGATGTTTTGAGCTTTTCTAAAAGGTACTGCAACTATTTGTGAATTTCTTTTTTATGTGAGGAGTAATTTTCACCCTCTCATGAGGACGTCACTGCACGACTTTGATGCAATGCAAGTATTCACCTCCAAACTGCAGTGCGGCATATCTATAACCAATTTAGCATCGATTAAAATAGAAATCACGATGACAAAATTTTTTCCCCGATTTTAATTGTAATGGGGGTAGATTTTGATCATTGCATCGAAACTAATGCAGTTACTTACTTTTTCCAAAAAAAGCTGGGCATCGTAAGCTTTTTTTGCAATCACTGCATTTTTTTAAGTCTCCTGTTGTATGAGGGGTAGTTTTCACCCTCTCTTAGGGGTTATTTTCAATGAAGAGTAGTGTTAACTCTGTATTTCTGCGTTATATACTTGAATGTTTATATTTAATTATAATTATTGAGATTTTAGACTATTCATGAAGCGTTAAGTCATTTTTACCCTGTTTTTTAGCGCTAGGGGGTTGATTTTGGTGGTGTACAATTTTTTTTCATTTCGGATTCGGATTCAGCGTCAATAATTACATAGGGATACAGTTACCTCGATAGCAGTTCCAATTTTTTTTGTCGGGCTATGTTATTTAATAAATGTTCAATATGCACCATTGTTATTTAAGCACAACTTGTAACATTTTATTTAAACTTAGTTCATTAGAAGTTACTTTTCTGAAAATATTTCTACTTAATTCACTACAGGCAGCAGTCATTTTTTGCTTCAGATCAAAACACAAATTGTTTTGTGTACAGCCCATTTGTCTGTATTCGATTCAAAAAATAATAACAATTACTTTAATAAATAGGTATGTATTTATATAAAGTTAAACCAACAACTGTTCTTCACACATACTTCCACAGTTAAATCCTGGGAGTTTTGAAAGTTAAATACGGTTTATTACTCAGTTCTTATTTGCATTAGAAGATGTCCTCAATGGTGTGAAATTTAGAAGTGGACTATTTAGTAGATTGATAATAATTTTAAGCGGATGTTTTAGTAGACCAAATAAGATTTTGGGAATCGGACATACTAAATAATGAAAATCAAAATTCAAAAAACCAAAAACTTTTGCGAATTTTAAAGAAGGTCTATTGTCAACAAAAAATCGAGGCGTCGCGATACTTAGTATCGTTTACTATGAACATCGTTAGCGAGCTATATTTTTTATTTCTGTCTTAAAAGGCAAAAATTTTAGTTTTCTAAACTTTAGTTTAAGAAGTAAACCTAGTTCAGTTTAGTTTTTTTGTCTTTAGGAGACTAAATTGACATACTCTTTACAGAAATGTTATTCATTTAGCTAGCAGTATATGCAAACAAAAACAGATGCATTCAACAATAAATGAGCTATAACATTTTAAATATTCACAATACAAAAAAATGTTAAATAGAAAAAGAAGTCATAATTAATGTGCCTTTGTAATGGTAAAAAAAAGGGACGTTGCTGAAAATAAATTTTTTGAGGCGTGGGCGTCGCGACGCTTAGCGTCTTTAAGACAATTTTTTTATTTTTGTCTTTATTTTGAGTGAAGGTGAGTAAAAGTGATTTACTGTTCACAAAAATTAATTTATTTCAGTCGTTTCCAAATAAAAAAGTCACTTCCTATGATAAATCGATCACCCTGTACAGGACCATCCATTTAAAAAGTATTACTTTGTCCAAAAACTCAAACACGCCATGTTCAATTTTATTTCAGTTATGTCATCTTTCAATCATCAGTTTTCTGGTTTAACCAATTTTGTATATTTAATAATAATGGAGTTACCGATAGCACTTAATTTGGATCAAGCTGTGTACATACATCGGATAATGTGATATACGCTGTTTTGTTTATTTTTTCAATTAGTAGGCGCCACCTCATAGGGGATCATCTTGTAGTTGACTTGGTCTTTAGCACAACATTTGCGGTTTTCGATTAAGCAATCATCATTTTAAAATTCTGGTGAATGCGCCAATGGTAACCATACATTAAATTATTAAAATTGCCAGATAAAAATATTACTGACTTTCCAAAGACAGATCAGCGTGAGAGAGAAAAGTGTTAGAGACGATGGTAGTAGGAGATTTCTCCATTTTACCTGTAACCATCCATCCGAAGATTGTGTCAATGGCTACTAAACCATTCGAAAGGTTAAGGGTAGCACCTTTTAGAATGTGACCAAAAATGTCAGTACCTAATAGCATATCTATAGGGGCGGAGATATTAAATTTATCATCTGACAAAGAGATATTTGAGAAATTCGATAATATAGTATCTTCGAGAGAGACAGAGGGCATATTCGAACAAGTCCTAGAGAGAACAATAAAGTCCAACTCAAATGTTGGAGAGGTGTCATGACAAGGTCTGATACTATAGGAGACGATTTGAGAAGAGTGAGCACTAGTCTGACCTATGCCACAGACTGAGATATTAGACGAGCGTCTAGCTAACCCCAGTTTATTTGCACAATGAGTAGAGATATAGTTAGAGTCGCTAGCACTGTCAATAAGCGCTCTAACTGGTGTAAATTGTCCATGTCCATTCAAAACACCGACCATGGCAGTAGACAACAACACGAGAAAATTTCCAAAAAAAAACTCACTTCCTATGATAAATCGATCACCCTGTATAGGACCATCCATTTAAAAAGTGTTACTTTGTCCAAAAACTCAAACACGCGATGTTCAATTTTATTTGAATTATGTCATCTTTCAATCATCAGTTTTCTGGTTTAACCAATTTTGTATATTTAATAATAATTGAGTTACCAATACATACATCGGATAATGTGATATACGATGATTTGTTTATTTTTGAATTAGTAGGCCAGGGCGCCACCTCATAGGGGGTCATCTTGTAGTTGACTTGGTCTTTAACACAACATTTGCGGTTTTCGATTAAGCAGTCATTGTTTTAAAATTCTGGTGAATGCGCCAATGGTAACTATACATTAAATTATTAAAATTGCCAGATCAAAATATGAATTATTTTGTTTGTAATTTTCTATATGCCCGTAGTTTAAGACACATTTGATTTCTTGAACTTGCTCCAAATCCCAAAATTTAGTTACTAACCTTTCCAAAGAAAGATCAGCGTGAGAGAGAAAAGTGTTAGAGACGATTTTACCTGTAACCATCCATTCGAAGATTGTGTCAATGGCTACTAAACCATTCGAAAGGTTAAGGGTAGCACCTTTTAGAATGTGACCAAAAATGTCAGCACCTAATAGCATATCTATAGGGCCGGAGATATTAAATTTACCATCTGCCAAAGAGAGATTTGAGAAATTCAATAATATAGTATCTTCGAGAGAGACAGAGGGCATATTCGAACAAATCCTAGAGAGAACAATAAAGTCCAACTCAAATGTTGGATATGTGTCATGACAAGGTCAACAAAACCTGTTTACTTTTTTAAATGTCACTTTTGACATTATATCTGGTGGATTACATTTTTCGATTTTTAGTGGCAATCAAATTGCCACTTAATGTCACAACAAAAATTTGGAAATTTAAAAATAGTCAAAGATTGTAAAAATAGTCCAGTAGTAATAGAGAGACAACCAAGACCTACAAATTTTCCTTGCTAATAACTTCACTTAATAATTCGCTTAAAAAGTGAAATTTTTCCTCAAAGTAAGGCAATATTTTATATGCTGATGCAAAAATATGTTCAATAATAAGCCCCGCATTTCTCTAAGCATAAGTTACAATAACTATAATAGTTATAAATAACAAATTCGTGGTTCTTAAGCAAAATTAACTAAATATGCCATTAACCAAGTCGACGGAACTACGTAACTGAATTTTGATCTCAATATTTTATATTAGATTCAGAAATGAGTCCTACAAAATATAAAACTCAATTCCTCAAGAATTGTTGAATAAGTGATTTTCCTTGTGACTGTCCTGTATTTAGTTATTTAGTTTGTTTATTTTATCTACCTTATTCAAAATTATAACAAAGGTAAATTTAACCTTACTCTTGACATTTTTTAACTTTACAATGGTTAAGACATTTTTTATTGAGGTATCAGTGAACAACATTTGTCCTAGTACAAGTTACTTAGATGTATAAGGTACAATAAAAACTTTTCGACATTTTTATTTCTTTTACGTATTTTTACTTCTAGTTTCTCTTTTGTTTCAGAACCTAAAAAATCAAATCATGACCACCAACGTTTGGGTTGAACAGGTAACAGATTTTATTAGTCAATCAAATTTAGCGATAAATGATGTAATACAGAGACTTTCCAGGAATGGAATGACTATAAACTGAAGTGGAATCCCGATGACTATGGCGGCGTCGAAACTCTACATGTTCCCTCCGAACATATATGGCTTCCAGACATCGTACTCTATAATAAGTAAGTAGCAAATTATGTTATAATCAATGACAGCTATTTCACTTGAGGTCAAGAATATTTGTACTGCTCGGCTTTGATTCCCAAAGTTTCTAAACGGTTTTGTATTCTTTTATTAACAATGAGATGACAAGTTGAATTTTGTCGACGTTTGTCGCTCTTGTTCAGAGAAAAAAAGATGAAAACAAAACAAAAAATGAGCTTTTGGAGTTTCGTATTTCATCGTCTCAGCAAAAAATTCCGGGAATTTGTTTTCGTCCGGGAATTAATTTTGAGTATAATTTGTGTTCCTGTTAGAAATTTTCAAGCTGAAGGCTCACAGTCATGTCATAAAAAAAGTTTGGCCTTCAAAACCCAACTTTTTTCATTATTTCATTTTCCCTATTCACCAGCTGCTGCTAAGAGTTAGTAGTGTCTGTGATATGCTATTTTGAAAAAGAACGAGACAATAACGGTCAATTGCTACCCATAACAGCTGTTAAAAAGGTAACTTAATATTAAATAAAACTACAATCCATATATTGTTTTAGCATGTCGCAGCAGCCCCAAACTTGAATGTTTCTACGATTAATTCTATTTGACAAAAAGTAAAACACAATGAACTTTTAAAGTCACATGGAAAGCGTAATCCTACCAAGAGGGTTACAAATATCATAGCATTAAATACAAGTGATATTCGTAACATTTATGTACAAAAAACTATACACTACTCTATTTGGAACCGGTGATGTTTATGAGAAGATCTTTTTTTATATATTTTTTAAATGTTTAACCAGTTTTTCCCTCCAATAAAAAGACAAACATCTTACTTCTAACATATAAACATCTAACTAGTTTTTCGTGCTCTTTTTTGTACTTTGCATATTTATGCACGTACCTTGTTTATGTCTTTTAAAATATACGCATTTTTAAAATTATTTATCGTTTTAATGTTGAAAAAATGAGTTATTTAACAATAAACAAACACAAAGTATCCATTCATATTCTAGTCAAAATTATTTCTAAATACTGAATAATTTTATAACAATCCGGCATCAGTGTGCTCTAAAATTTTGTATGAAGTCCCACCTATTACGTATTGGTATTTATTTATTGCTAAAAAATCTAATATATTCATAGTTTAAGATGAAATAGAATCCCTATTTCACCGAAGATTTTCAAAAAGTTTATCGTTTAGCAACTTTTATGCAGAATGTAAAAGTCATGGGGTATTCCATTTTAAAATTTGATGTTCGTTGCACTTAAACGGATAAAACCTGAAGTGTTATTCAGATTTTATTCAGATATCTTTATCAAAATTATGTCTAGCATATGAAAACCAAATTTTCTTAAAAATAAAATATGGCAAGCTGATACATGGTCTCATTAATACCCCATATATAACCCACTAACTATCTTCTATTTTGTTTTTTACCGAGAGTTTCATAGACTATTAGATTGCATATGCTTGCTTTTCTGGGAAATATTATTGAAGAAATAAATCTCTTGCCAGGCACAATAACCCTTGAGAGGGTTATATAAGCAAGTTCAACAGTGCATTTTCAGTATATTAGTTTATACATTTAGGCGCTCCTAAACTTTGACTTTCGTCACGTTAAAGATAAACAGCATTTTTCTTACTAAGGTCAATATGAATATCAAATACCGGAAAAGAATATTTGCCATATTTTTTTATTTTTTTGGCGAATGCGCCAATGGTAACCGCATGATTAAATTTCGTAATAAATATTATAAGGCAATGAAACATAATTAAATTTACTAGAATGTTTTAGCTTTTATTATTATACAGGGTGTCCCTGGATTGAGTTACCTATAGGTGATATAGACAAAAAATTTAATTTTTCGACAAAAAGTCATTCTTCATAAAGTTTTGCTTGTCTTGAAACGTCCAGAAAGTTTGTTGTTTGTTCAATTTAATATACAAGGTATTCAAAAATAGCAAAAAATTTATAATAATGAAGAGTAAAGTACCTTAAATAGTAACGCTGTGTAAAAAAGTTATTAAGAAAAATTGTTTGCTATTAAATTTAATACTCAAATATGAAGGCCTACAGTCAATATTAAGTATTTTGAAGATTCCGCAATTTTTATCATTGTTATACGTTTGAAGTATAGTCATTTTCCTTTATAAAAATTATGTTTACTAAAGGCGCAGACATAATAAGAAATCATAAACCTCAAAAATATTATTTAAACATTTATTTTGAAGAAATTATGATTTAATAAACAATTTCAACAATTATTTTTAAAATACAGCCAAATTATTATTCACGCACCATAACTATTCTACATGCAGGCCTCCAAAGATGTGTGTGTTGAGTGGACCATTTCTTGATTTACTTGGGCCACTGCTTGAATGATCCGAGTCTTGAGTAAAGCAATATTGTGTTCTATCGGCTGTCTATAAACTATTTCCTTCAAAAATCCCCAAAGGAAAATGTTGAACACCAAACAGTCACTTTTTTGAAATTTTGACTTCTAGAAGTAACTGAAAAAGACGGATTTTCTTGTGCCCAAAAACGACAATTCTGCGACGATACCACTCCATTGGAAGAAAAAGTGCTTTCATCGGAAAAAAATTATATTCTTGTGAAAATGCATATCTACAATAAGCCTCGCTCCTATTTCTAAATAGAAATCCAATCGACGTGCATCATCACCAACTTCCAAAGTGTGTATTATTTTCGGTTTGACAGCTTATATGTATTTCGGCCAAAATTCTTTGAATGTGTGTCTTGCTAATATCAATTTGTGCAGGTCTCTTTCTTAGTGATAGTTTTGGATTTTCTTCGACTGCATCATCGTCATCATGAACCTTATTTGATTTTTATATTAAAATTAAATTTTTTGTCCATTTCACCTATTGGTAACTAAATCCGGGGACACCCTGTATAGTCACAGCATTGTATACATAAGGTATTATTATCTATGACTTCCATTGTTTTATATGAAAAATGAACGTTTCGAAAAAGTAAGCTTTAAGGCATTGGTTCTGAACCCATGTTCGGAAATTACCCCCATGGGCAATTATCCCTAAAGGGGTAAAATGAACTTTTGTTGGGAGTAATCAAGGGGTGATAATTTCGCTCAGGTTTTTTTATATGACCTAGCGGTGGCTAATACTTAGAAGAGGGCGCAGCACCTCTGGTTGTCTAGTTAGTTATTCGTTTCTGAAAGTGTAGCAATGCAAATGTCGAAAGGCCAAGTGGGTAACGGAATAATAAAGGTTAGGAACCTGTGCTTTAAGAGAATTATTTTTATTTATTCATATTCAGTATACTACTTTCCAAAATCTCTTAGCACAGTTTAATGTTAAGGCTTTACTTTCAAAGACAATATAATTGTTTAGGATAATTGTTGACCACCCCGTTTAGAAATCAAATACCGAAAATTGTTTTCTACTTTCTTCGCGTCTTATATTTGAGGAGGTGTAGAATGATAAACGAAACACGCGGTAAATGAAAAAAAAACATTACTCGCTACTTCCACGTCTGATTTCTGAACATTTAATTCGACCAAAAATATTTTTTTAAATAATTGTATTCACACTTAGCTGTACTCCAACGATCGGAAATTACCGGAATTACCTCACTAATCAAAATGATCTCATTGAGTCCAATGATCCCATGACCAAAATGATTCCATTGGCCCCAACTATCCTATTTGACCCAAATAATTCCATTAACCCCCTTGATCCCATTGACTCAATGAAATCCACTACTAAAGTCGAAGTAAAATCAGCTATAGGAAAGGAAAAAGTGTATTACCCCCATTTATCTCCCAAGCCCATAACAGATCCCGCAACCGATCTCAAAATCTAATCAGCTCTAGACCTTGCCATGGCACGTTGTGGGTACATAAGTGTTCCAAATTTAACATTGTTCTCGAGTTATCGTGTACACAAAAATAGGTAATAGACAGACCTACAAACAATTATTTTTTTGCTTGAACTTAAAATCTCCACATCTCAGAACATTTTAGGTATAGGTATTTAGCCAACAAAAATAAAAGAAAAATTGTAGTGCCTAGTTTGTAATTGTACCTTAATTAATATATTTGTGAATTGTATATTGTACTTAATTAATTATATTATAGTAAAAAAACTGGACTTTTCCACGAAACACCGAACTACTATACTTTTCTCGACGCGCATTTCGCCAACTAAGTTGGCATCTTCAAGAGACGATTAAAACTAAATTCTAACCTACATACTTGTTATATTTATAATCATGTGAATCAGGGAACCGTAACATATTCCTTTGTTTATTACGGAAAAAAGTGGACTGTTGGGTATTGGACCATTGTTTTTATTCATATTACTGTTACATTTAATTATTTCTAAACTTTCAAAAGCATCCAACTGTCTACTGTTTGTTACATTTCTAATTTCTAATTCATTTTAAATTATTTATCCTATGGTTGTTGTCAAAAGCATGTTGGCAACACAAGATTTTTCCGTTCTGCCTTATTGTAAATGAGCCATGTGTTCTTTAAATCTGGTCAAATTAGATCTTTTTGTTGTTGTTGAACCCCCAAGATCAAATTCACAATAACGAAAAGTCAGGAATATACAAAATAAGTTGTAAAGATCAAAAGTATATTGAGCAAACAAAAAGATCTATTATATGTTACGGTTCAGTGAACCGTGACGGTCGATTATAAATATAACAAGTACCTATGTAGGTTAGAATTTAGTTTTAATCTTCTCTTGAAGATGCCAACTTAGTTGGCGAAACGCGCGTCAAGAAAAGCATAGTAGTTCGGTGTTTCTTGGAAAACGTCCAGTTTTGTTTCTACGTCGAAGGTTTCAATACCCACTCCAGGAACTATGTACATACATTATAGTAATACTTTTTGTCAAAACTAAACGACTAATATTTATTCAATTACTTTGTCAATTGGCCAAATGCAATTCCACATCACTGCTCAGTTAATTCCCCCTCTGTCAATTTAATGCCATGGCGTCCGCAATGCTTTCTAATCCCTAAATCGCTCTACATAAAAAATGAGTTTCCCACGTGGAAGTAAGCGAATACAGTAAGTTGTTAGAGATATAAAAATTGATACGTGAAAAATGTGTCCTCCTTTGTTTCCTAATTATTTGTTAAAATTACTGTATGCTCATTCTCATTTAGACAATTGGGTCATATAGATACTGACCAGATTATTTTAATATACTATTATAAAGAAGGCCAGTTCGAATTTGAAGAAAACTGAAATGCAAAGTTGCAGTTTTTAATATTATTTTATTAAGCATTTCATAACAGTTATTTTAATGACTAATATTTTATTATGAAATATTCAAAAGTAATATTAACTTGTTAGTTAACTGGTTGTAATAATAAAAGAAAGCACCTGGTAAGTTAGTTAAATTTTATAGTCTATTCATATTATACAATACTCAGTTTTATGACACCTATAGCGAGGTTGATTTTAAAAAATGGTGCTGCTAGTTAATGAAAACTAATGTTTAAAAACCAGAAAAATAAAATGATAGATATGATGAACAAAGTGTATATCCACATTTTTTGGTTTAATATTTGATTTATTCTTTATAAAGTTTATTACTATACAGTAATGGACAAAGGTGTAAAAGTAAATATCTGTTTTAAAATGACATAACTTGAACTTAGCTTCAAATATACAGAGTGTTTCAAAAAATGGTGACATTAAAGTAAAAACCATTACATTTACAGACTGTGTTATGTTGCACATGTATATCAAAATTGAAGAACGATGTCTTATATCGTTTACGAATTACAGATAGACAAAAAGAATGTGTGTTAACCCCGTTTATACCCCAACTCCTTAACCGATTAAGCTCAAAATCTAATCTTGCATAGGTCTTTAAAATTTTGAGTTGATATCTCAAAGCGTTCTCGAGATATCGTCCACCCAAAAAAGGTTAACAGACCGACGGAGAGACAGAACATCTAGCTAATATATACCTAATATAGCCGTATTTAAAAAAAATCATCGATGTTATACTCCACTCTACTACGTGGATGTGGGAGAAATACGACAAACAACCCGTATACGAAAGTTCAAAAACACCCATTTTCTTGAAAATACTTCTAAAACTGCATGTGGTCTATGGTTTCCACTTACAAAACGCAATATCAAATTAGACAGCGGATTATTGAAGACACCATAAATAAATTCTACCTAATCGTCATATCTAACCTAACTTATCGTACATTTAGGTAAAGTATAGATATAAAATATGTACATTGTTAAAACAGATTACGTTTTAACTGGGGTGTCAGTTGAAATGTATCTTCAATACACAAAACTGTCCTGCCATAAGAACTTCTAGAAGTTGATATGCCACATAGGGCGTAATTTAAATTTGAATTATTAATAAGTGATATTTAAACAAAATTAATGAAGAGTAATCTGATTTCACCTAAATGGGTACGTGAATTTTCAAAATTAGAAAATGTTGATTTCGGTAAATCCGGACATTTTTTATCGAAACTCCTCTACATTCACAAAAAAAAAATCGGTGTTTGTTATGCTATTAATAGAACAAGAATTTTTGGACCATTTTTTAATGGTGCTTTCACTGGACAAAGGTACTAAAGGTGGGCAAAGATGGTAATTTTAACGCCTTTTCTTTACCAGCCTGATGATATAGAACTACTACAAGAGTATTCTCAACAGGACTGCGCTGGAGCGCACACTGCAGCAGAAGCTGTGATCTTTTTTGACGGATTTTTTTCAAGATAGATTCGTCGGTCGATTAATTATTTCAAATGACGACTATGAATTTACACCAAACGACCATACGATATTACATCAAACTACTTCTTTTTATGGCCTCATCTTACAAACACAATTTTTCAAATTAATATTTTTGATTTAGTACATCCCCAAACTAAGATTACAGAAATTAATGAAATAAATAATCATCCTCATATCTTACACAATGTTTTATCAGAAATAGGTTCCAGATTTGTTTAAACCAATGTGGTGGACATATTCAGCAAATGCTTAAACCTAAAGAGTTTTAATCACCTCCTGATGACGCCAACATGGTTGGCCAAATGCGTGTCGAGTACAAAAAAAGTGTTTCGATGGTAAGTAGTGAAAAGTGTTCAAGTGTTCAAGTTGCTACGCAGGGTTCCAAGTCTCCTCCTGTATTTATAAATGGAGTTATGAAATCTTACCTCTTTTCTCAATTTGTAGAAATACGAGGTGAGTAAATTAAGTAATGAGTCTGGCAACGTAGGACCCGATCTAGCAACACTACGGAGACGGGACTTGGAATGGCGGTAGGTCAACATGTAATGGACCTTCTGTACAAGTTTGAACTTTTTAGAGTAATTTTTTTTGTTCTTTGTGACTGTTTTCGTAAACCGGTTTTTTTCTAGTGTGTTTTTAAAATGACATTAATTTTGAGCAACGGTATGCTATCAGATTTCAACAAAACTTCAACACGCCTACTGAAGACAGTATTTTTCAAGAGCTCAAGTTTTTCGGTGGTTTAAAGCATTGTCAGAAGGAAGAGAGTCGATTGAAGGTGAACCGCGCCGCAGAAGGCTTTCATCTTCAGGAACCGATGAAAATGTCGATAGAATACGGGATCTTGTGCGTTTGGATCGTCGATTGACGACGAAGCAAGAATGATCGGGGAAGAATTAAATTTGAATCACACCAATTAACAAAGATGTTCTAGTTACCGTTACAATAGTAGTAAGTCTTACAGCTTTGAGTTTGAAAGGTAATTAAGTGTAATATATTAATTATTTCCGAGTTAAGAATGTGCAATACAAAAATAATTACCGTGGCCACCGTGGTCATCTTTGACTTCGTTTCTTTTTGAAACACGATGTATTATTATAGTAAATTTATTAGTTATTAAAGTTAAAACAACTTTATGTGTATTACTATACTTAAGAAAATGTTGAAGAGCCGGCAACGCGATGCCGCGATCCGCGAGCGAATGCCGATCCAGTATACTATTGGATTGCTTTGTATTTAATACTCCTTAATTACTTATTCGGTCCACCGTGCCATAAAATGTTTACGACTTCGTTAAAATTATTTACGACTTTAGTAATTCTGACTTGTTTAAGACGCCAGTGACGTGTATTTCAGCTAGGTTTATTAAAACAGACAATTTTTTGAGATTGTCTGGCTAAATGAGCATTATTTACAGCAAATTATATTACAAATATTAAGATTTTTGTATGCAGGCTAATTTTAATCTCCTATATTGATTTGAATGAAAACAATGATTTCACAATTTTCGATTTTATAAAAGATATATGCACGCCCATGGAATCATAAAGTTACGCCGCTTTTTTTGTTCCCCAGGCGTATTTAACATTTTCAATTAAAAATAGAAGGACTATACGTATCGTTTTGATTTGATTGATTTCGTATTTCATTATTTCTAAATTCTAAAGAAAAGTATAAAACCCGCGCAATTAAAATGCGCATTCAATTATAGTGTAAACAAAAATGCACTTTCTGATTAATAGTTGGCGCGGAGTATTATTACGTCATACAATGTCTGTGGCAACGCGCCAACTCATTATACTGCAAACTTTATTGAATGAAGCGGAAATCATTAATAACAGCTAATGGGTTCCTTCGAACTAAATAAAGCGTATTATTTCAAGAATTAAGGTACAACAATCTCAGTCAAATGCTGATCGTTAGTAGATGGATTTTTGATAAAACTCCTTGGTGTATGCCTAAAAGGCTGAATACTACGCATAAAAGGCTGAGTACTCTCTAACACAGATTGTTTCGCGACAACAATAATTTCTCCGGAATACGTAGAAGCTCCAAATACGAATTAATGAGGACAATACTCTTTAAGTGCTATTGTTATCGACAAACATGCATTCAATTGTAGGGAAAAGATCATTTGATATTTCGCACCAATGCTTCAAAGTGACACAACTCAAAAAACGCTGTTTTTAGTTATTACCATGAACGTGTATGATAAACATTGTCTCATCAATCCTCCAAAATGATTTAACTTACCTTCTAAATCATTTCGTCAAATGGCCAAATGACAAATTGATGGTTTCAGAAAGTGAAAACGATTCGAATTCGATTAAAGAATTTAAATGTCCCTAAAAAGTTTCCCTAATAATAAAATATATTTATGGATTTTTTGTAATAAACAAATTTTGTAATATATGTAGCAGATTATATACAAATATCAGTTTTCGAAAATGCGTTTTATCTGTTTTTCCAATATAACTCAAAAACCAAAAAAAGCATAGAGGAGATTTTGGCAACTTCCAATTCAACCATTAGCATAGCCAATTCAACCGTTTTCCTATCTCTTATAGTTTCTAAAATAGCAACACATCATTCTCCAGTTCTCACTGTTCTAGTCACCTATATAGTTATACATTATTGTTTATATATATATATAACAAATTATTTATAGTTATAACATATAAATATATAATTAAATGTAAACATAGTAAAGGATAAAAAACGACTCTTAGAATAATTACATAGGTAAATTTAGGTTTATAATAGTTTCACTGTATTATTAATAGGTACTATTAATAAAACAGCGAAACATTACATAGTAGATGTCGCATGGTCTCCTATTCTTGTTTACATCCTCTGCAAAGGAGTGTTTCATTTAGCTTCAAGTTGTGGAGGTGTTTTCTTAGCTGACAACTTCCAGTGCGAATACCAGTTACAAAACAAGTTACAGTTTCTTCTCGCCAAATATGCCATTTTTTGCTGTGGTACTTTAAAAGGTCCCTAACAAGTTGGCAGCGTTGGGATGATTAATTACTTAGTTCACTAAATTTCATATAAGTGTGTTCTTTAATTTGTTAGATTATTGCTGTGATATGTAGCGTGCTAGGAGGGTTCAGACCGAAAAATCTCCTGCTGGATGCTTTCGTCACAAATCTATCAGCTTCCTTGTTCCTCTGAATCGCACATGGCCTTTCGCTCAAAAATGTTGTTTATGAGAAATGAAATGAAGTACTTGGTGATGTTCCCTTATTGCTCCTGTTGTCGTATGTTGTTTGTTTTATAACGTTTTTTTGTTAGTCTTTATATGGCTTCAAGTTCTAATTTTGTAAATTCCATGAAGAGTAAGCAACTTTTGAACTAAATCGTGTCTTTACATTTTTAGAGAAACCATGACCTTAAACACCAAAAGTTCTTTCCATAATTTTCCAGAAAATATAGGACTTTCATATCATCTTAATTTTTATTCATTTACATCATTTTTTATTATTTAACAATTTAGTACACAGTAAATTCAAATACATCTCACGTATACCTCATTTTTTGGAAAATTATTTTTTCCTCTCGTATTTTTTCAAGTTGAACCATTTCGTTGCTCGGTTTAACTTACCTTATAGTATAATCGACTCAGTCTATGGGGAAAAGCTGTTTCAATAGTTATCTACTGACATATGTCCATAAACCTTAATCTTCAACAAGTAAACAATACACTATGAAATTCAGCCGTAAATTTGGTGAACTCAGGCGTTATAATTGATAATTACTGTATCCGTTATAGAGGATACACGATGTTATCTAAATTATAACCCCTGATGTATTTCGAAGGATTATAAACAAATCGATATGATATACTCGTAAACTGTAATTAGGTTTGGATAAATCTAAAATTATATGTGAAATGATGATAATAGTATTATAAAATGTGATTGCGTACATATACATATTATGTATGTATGTATAAATACATGTAAATGGTAACACAATGAATATACATATATTATAATTATATTTCCAAACTACTGCACAATTTCCTATATCTTTGTTTGCATTATGTGTTGAAGTATTGGTTAAAAATATACTATTTGTTTACAGACCTCGTAAAAAAAATACGTGGAGACGCAATGCGATAAATACCGTACCGTATAAATAGTAGCGATAAATGCGACAGGTACCGCTTTTGAAAAAAATAATTTTTAACATTTCCAAATAAAACATTTGATGGTCACTGATTTAACCTTGAAGAAATCAGCAACTCTGTACCCTGATCTAGGCTACTGCGAATCTACGTGGTACACTGGAGGTGAGTTTGGACTGGGTTAAAGAAACGACTAGATAACTCAACTGTGCAATCAGTTTATGTTGAGAGTGTATGATTCTGCATATTTTTGATGATTGAAATAATGCCAGGAAAATAAATTGTTCAAAATATTACTCAAAGTGGAATTGACAAAATGCTAGCGTTAACACCAATTCTCTCAGTTTAATAATAACTTATTCAAATAGACCAACTTCTTTTGGGTTTTTAACGGAAACAAACTTCAGTGATCCATATACTATATACTAGGTGCATAATTTATGTTAAAAATATATTAAATAAAAATAAAAAAATGTGAAAAAATACAGTTTTTAAATAATAGTGAATTATGCAAAAAAATACCAAATATACACTAAAAGTGAATATACTTATTGTAATAATAATTTTAATCAGTATGTCCCTTAAATAAAATTCAATTTCTTTAAAAGTATTAAGAGATTGAGAACTTTGTCACTAGGTAATTTGTTGTAATCATTTAAGCCTTTGTAGTGTAGCGTGTTACTTGCGGTGTATTTGTTTTATTGATATATAATAAATCCCTGTTTCTTGTACCTAGTCATGAATTTCTCTATTATAAACAATGGAAGTACGAACGAAGGAGGTTGTACAAATATGCATAAATATACGAGGTGTGTAAATTAAGATAATGAGTTACGTCTGCTAGAAAACCAAAAAAGTCCCCCACTGATTCATTAATTTCCTATTCATCATTTTTGTGACTAATTAGTAGAATTACAATTCAGTATTGTGGGGCTGTTTTTTTTCCAAAACGGGCGTCTTCTCAACATAACCAGAGACTTTTTAATAGTGAAGCCGAATTTTAAAAAGAAATTTTTGAAAAAATTACTTCCAAAGAAAAATGTTTCCCCCTCCCTTTCCGGCAACCCGGGGTTTAAAAAAAAGGTTTTTTTCCAGCGTTGGAACGGCCTTCCATTCCCAATAGCAGTGCTGTCGGATCCATAAGCAATGGAACTAAGTCTGACTTGCAGCTGGTATGACGGGTCACAGGCGACAAATATCTAAGAGGTGTGTATATTTTCTATGGTCACAAAATGGTCGTCTTCAAAAAACTTAAGGAAGCCACACAGCGCTAAAGATGTCCTTCCAATCCTCATAGCAGGGCTGGAGTAAAAAAGGTCACACTCATTTGGATTTCAAGTCAATGCGCCTTGAGTGATAAGGAGACTCAAGTAAGCGAATAAAGACACAGGAATGTTTTTTTAATGGCTGTGTAACATGGCTGCAACATCCAGTTGTTCTTGATGTTTTATCTCACACGCATGACATTCTTTGAAGTTTTTCCAGAACTTCTCAGTAAAAGTGTTGATTTACTATTTGGACTGAGGCACAAACTATTGTGGCATTCCTTGGCTATAAAAAAAATAAGAAGATCAAAGTTCATTTTCTTCTTTCTTTTTAAGTCTTGGAGAGCTTGAAGTGTGCAATTCCATGTTTTGGCGCTTGGTTTCCGGGTCTTACTCAAACGCCCAAGTCTCATCACCGGTAATGACACGTTCTATAAAATGGGGATAATTTTCAATCGATTCCAAAGAGTCAAGACATCTTTCTCTCCTGATGTCCTTTTGTTCTTGCGAAAGGTTTATTAGAACCATTTTTGATTTTTCCCATCCCCAATTCGTTAGTCAAAATCTGATCTGATGAAACAGTGGTGTGATTCAAATTTAACTCTTCCCCGATCATTCTTGTCTTCAACCGACGATCTAAACGCAAAAGATCAAGTATTCTATCGACATTTTCATCGGTTCTTGAAGATGAAGGCCTACCGCTGCGTGGTTCATCTTCAATTCACTCTCTTCCTTCCGACAATGTTTTAAACCACCAGAAAACCTGGGCTCTTGAAAAACAGTGTCTCCGTAGGCGTGTTAAAGTTTTGCAAAAGTATCCGTTGCGCTGTGTCCAAATCTGAAGCAAAATCTGATAGCACACCATTGCTGAAAATTAATGTTACTTATTTTAAAACACGCAACGGTCACAAAGAACAAACAAATGACTCTAACAAGTTAAAACTGAAGGTGCATTACATGTAAACCCTTCCAAGTCCCGTCTGCGCAGTGTTGCAGATCAGACGCTACGTTGCCAGTCTCATTACTTAATTTACATACCTCGTATATGTGTTGTTTTCACAAATGAACTGATTTTATTACCATTACAATTTGAAAGCAAAAATAGCTTGTTTCATTATTTTTTGGAGGTTACACAACCTGCAAACCTTAGCTCCAACCGCCCCTCAAAAGTTATAGAATTTTGTTTTACTTCAAAATATAAATGGTTTGCCTGTAGTTCGATGAAGCGTGGAGTTACTTCCACCATAGTAATGAAGTGGTGGTATCGCTCAACAATTTTTTAAAAACTTTTATTGCGGAAACAGGCCTCAAATGTTGTGATACGTCGAAATTTTAGGTTGAGAGAACTTTTCTATCTACCCGTCTGGCGGTTTATCTAGCTATTAACATTTCTACTGTACACGATAACTGGAGAACGCTTTAACATATCAATTTGGAATTTTGAACATTTATGTACCATAACTAAATTTAAAGCTGATAATATATATATTTTCTATGTGCTGCATTAGAGTCTCCCCTTGATTAAACATCTCTTTTACAGCGCCGACGGCAATTACGAAGTTACAATAATGACTAAGGCGATCCTCCACCACACAGGAAAAGTTATATGGAAACCGCCCGCCATCTATAAATCATTCTGCGAAATCGACGTGGAATATTTCCCTTTCGATGAGCAAACATGCTTCATGAAATTTGGATCGTGGACTTATGACGGATATATGGTAAGCATATTTTATCCCTTTTTTTATATCATCGGGTGTCATTTATTATACGTAAGTATCTCGTTTAACCCACGCGTTGAAGGTTACAATAGATGATGATACTGAAATAAGGGTATCTGCTCATAGCAGTGTAGTAAAATCCGTTTTTCGACAGGTATTTTATAAAGTGCGATCGTATTCTAAAAGCGAATACATTACTGTCTAGGTTAGTTTTCTTCTTTTCAGAGAAACCTTCCTTCATCCTGCACATTGGTGAATGAAATTGTCACTAGTTTACTTGTTTATTCCCTCAGTGACGAAAAAGGTTATTTTGCTAAATCCGTTGTCAAAAAACTTTCTTGGTTATTCGGCTCCTCAGTTCTCCTTGATCTCCTTTCCCATTTCCCTCTACTTATTGTCTTTATCCTTGTCCCTTTATCTTTTGACCTTTTTAACCCAGCATTGAACCCTCAAATATCTCATCTTAGTGTCTAGACCTATGTAAAAAAGTCTGAGTATTTGACCTCTTTTACCTCCTTAATAATTCTAGAATTTTCATCTTAGCCTCGTTGACCTCTTTGATATCCCTTTCTTGATTTATTTTACATTTATTACCTTGACGTTGACTAATTGGCATCGTATAATTATTGTCATCCCAAATATAATTGTCCACCTTAACTTCTTCCGTACACCACCTTGGCCTCCTTTTTTGTGTTCTTAACCTCGTTATATTCCCCTCGTCTTCCTTTTGTTCTCCTTGCCCCCCCCCCTTAATGTCCTTTTGTCTTCCTATTGTCTTTTTTGTCCTTTTGTCCCTCCCATGCACTCCTTTTATGTTCCTTTTATCCTTCCTTTGCCCTCTTTTGTTCTCCTTTTGTCCTCCTATTGTCCTTCCTTTGTCCTCATTTTGTCTTTTGTCCTCAAATTATCCTTTTGTCCTCCTTAACCTTCTTGTTCTTTTGATGATGAATGTTGTCCTCCTTTGTCCTCTTTAAGTTTCTTGTCTTTATTGTCATCTTTAAACACATTACCCTCCTTACCTCGGTATGACCATATCCTTTTTCTTTTAATTGACTGGTTGTCCCCCTTTCCCTCCTTAACTACTCATATTTCTTGTCCCATTGAACCCAGTAACATTCTTGTCATTTTCTTCCTTGAACTTCTTGATTCTTGACCAATTTCCCCTAGTGATTTCCCAGGAATTTAGTTTCTTTAACATTTGGACCTTATGGTCTAACTTTTATGAGGCTTTCATTTTCTACCCTCCATACTACCTGAACTAGAGGCTTATTAATCTTTGAATTATACTACCTCAAAAACCTATAAAACGATGGGTCACGTGATTATTTTCCTTAATCCATGTTAAAATACAACCTCCATCGCTCCCTCCCCATCCGTGGAACAAAAGATTACATCAATAGCCAAATGAAAATAAATTGATGTTTTCGCTTATATAATATTTTATTTTAGTTACCCTGTGTCCCCTTGGGGGAAGAATGGGAGAGTCGATTTTTTTAGAGCACTGTCCACTTACTAATAGATTAAAATATGTTATTTGACCTATTTTAAATACTTAACCCCCTCAACTCCCTTAACCCCTCAACCTCCCATCCATAGGCTAAAAATATTTACATTTGTAGACCCTATTACGATGTACTTGTGTCTCAAATTTGAAGAGGACGTCTTGCTTCATTTGCTAATTACCAATACTCAAATTAAAAGTGTGCTGCTGGGGGTAACACTTTTTATTTTTTAACCCTCAACCTCTTAACCGAATTAGTCCAAGCTTCGTTATGGTACAAAACTGTTTCAAAAGTTGATATCATAACGCATTCTCGAGTTATCGTGTACATAAAAAGGTTCAGGCAGACTGAAGACAGACAGACAGACAGACAGACAGACAGACTGACAGATAGACCACACAGAGATTTTTTTCCGCTTAAACTTAAAATATCGACGGTTCAGGACATTTTAGGCCAATTTAGACAATAGAGATTTTTTTTAAATATCCATAAACATTCCACTCCTCTACGTGAATGTGGAAGTAAAATGATTACATCAAATAACGAATCTGCTGTCAAGTCAAGAGAACCATTGTTATTTATTGTCTACTAATTTCAAAGCTAGTCCCAAAATCCCTTGTATCGCTGCTTAAGCTGCTTGAAGTTTGGATGAGAGCATTCACCTTATTCATCACTTATACTTCCTAAGATTTTCAGGGAAAAAATGTGAATCCAGAAAGACCACAAAAAGAATGACCACGCAGCTTCTTCAACTACAGATAAACAGTTTCCAAATGTATCTTTTTGCTAATTTCTTGGCTAACAAATATGCCTTCAAGTTAATTTGAATGGTTTAATATAAATATGTATAAACCGAGTTCTTAAAAACATGTTAACAATAATATGTTTTGTCATTTTTCAAACAACCAGAAGTGATAAAATTTCTGTCTATAGATTCGTCATAGATATGCTACCAATGACGACTTGACCCAAATTATAAAAAGTTTTTCTGGAAGAAGACAAATTAAGATTTGTAAACTAGTATTAGTTATACCTACCTGTTTTCAAAGAAACATTTAATCTCTAATGTTGGCCATATTTCAAAGATACGAAATAAATGTAGTACTGAAGTTACTGTTAGTACAGATTATTTTAACTTTTGCTTAATCGTTTCACTGGTAGAGTTTTTGTCAGTGTTCGTGCCAAAACTGGTACCCTCGAATAAGTTACGAAATCATACAATATTTAGTATATATGTTTTTTTTGAGTCACTGAATCGATTCCGAAGTTTTATTTATCTACCACCACCGAAGGTTGAAAATCGGGGTTGGGGGTGAAATTTTGAGTTTTTTTCAATTCTTTACCAAAACGTTTCACATTTTGTATGCAAGAGTTTTTTGTGGCCTAATGGGAGGGCAAGAGTTGTTTCTTTGATCTGCCACCACCGAAGGGAGAGAATAGGGATTGGGGATGAAATTTTTATTTTTTTTTATTCTTTACCAAACCATTCCAAATTTTGTATACGGAGTTGTTCGTGTCTTTAATTCGATTGCCAGAGTTATTTTTTTTGCTCTGCCACCTCCGAAGGGTGAAATATCGAGTTTTTTTTAAATCTGTTTTCAGATTTGTTATCAGTGGCCTCATAATCTCTTACATATATGTATATTTTCAGATTCACACAAATTTTTAATTTACGTCCGTCATATTAGATCCGCCATTTTGAATTTTCACAAATTTGATCCCAGACTCGTCCTGAGTGATCTAAAAAATCCACCACAAGCGGTTTTTCTAAAATTCCGAAAATTTGTTTGAATTTTCGACTGCCATTTTTTATCGGTCATCTTGAAATTTAAAAAAATCTGATTCCAGATTCAACAACCCCAAAATATGTGATCACCAGATCAAAACAATTTTCGGTCCAGATTCAAAAAAATTAAAAAATCTGCTCCGCTCAAGGTGGTTGAAGACGCCATATTTAGTCGGCCATATTTTAGGGATTGATAGAATTTATTGATTCTGATGCCTATGGAATATGGAATCAGTGCCCCCAAAAACTAATATATAACATGTTTGGTTCAAATCCCTAGAAAATTAAGTAAAATTATTCAATTTGATCATATATGATACAATACAGAATTAACGCGTTTTTTTTTTGGTCATACATATACCAGTGAACCAGTTAAAACATTGGGTGTAAGATTTGTTCTCAGAATATATTTGGGCTGATATTCCTTTCTAAACCCCTCTTCAAGAATCCAGTGTTACAGGATAGCATAAAGATTGATGCTGACAGATTGTCTTTGAAGTATTACGTGTTTCTTTTTTATTCATGTATTTCCAGCAATTTTCAGGCGTAGCTTCTTGTTTACAAGAATAAAAGGTCAAAATGTGACCCGGATTTTTATCGTTCAATATTTCATTCAGGGAAGACTCGAACAAAAATGTTTATCGAGTAAGCGATTCACGATGCATTTACCAATAAAACTTTTCCATTGACCTTGCAAATAAAAGTTTATGGGGGCCCCCATTTTTTTGTTTTCGTTCTCTTCGTGTCCTTTAAAAGGCGGCGGGGAAATTACAAGGGCGTGTCTGCTCGGAGCGATCTTTACATTGTTTCATTTTATTCCCCATTTTCAGTCCCTTTTCACTCCAAATATTGCTTTTGTTTATCTGAAAATCAAGAGCCTGTGAATGTTTTATCCTTACCAATTTTGACAAATTATAAAATAAAACTAATAATATAAAACTGTTGTTTTTATCAAAATACTCTGCTATTTTTGTAATAAAACATTTGAGTATTTACTATTTTTGAAGAGATAGACGTCATTTAAGGCGTTAGACCCCTCTGGAGTGCGAAAAATCAAGGCATTATTTCATTCTTCAAATTTTTTTCTTCTCTACTAATAAAGCGATAATTCATTTCAGGGCTTTATTAAGTACAAATGAGGTATATACTGATTTTTTTTTTCAATAAAAAATACAAAATGTCTTCAGAAATACACATCGAACACAGACGCTTTTTTTGTTGTTGACCATCGGTGGGCAGCACAGCAATTTTTTAACAGCTACTAGAACAAACAACAAAATATTTTCGTTATCTACATGAGTTTTGCTAAAGCGGTACACAAGATTATTGAAAATCAAATTTTACGAAAAAAACGATTTTACTTTATTACGGTTTATAAAAACCGTAATTTTCAACCTATAGAAAAAATCGTGTGTTCTACTTTATATAATTTATCTAAGAATCTTCAGTTAAAATTTCAAGTCCATCGGATACAAATTGCGCGAGTTATGCTGCCCACCAGTTTGAAAAACACGTTTTGGAAAAAAAAACGCGTTTAAAGTTTCAAAACGTGTTTACTTCATGAAATTTTCAAAATAGAGGCATGTTAATTTTTTACATTTAGTCTGCCATACAGTAAGCGGCACCCTAATGCCTACATAGCCGAATGAAGGGCAATTGATAATTTAACTTCTTTGTTCAGTAGATGTAAACATGAGGTGAGAACCAATCGCGATCCAGTCGCTAGCGCAGGCGTATGAAATGCATCCGGTTTGTCGGTAGGGCTGTTTGAGTTAAAATTTGAAATACCATTTTATATTTTATTCTGGTTTAGTGCCTGATTAGAAAAGTGCGTATCATCAATCAATATTGTCATTTGCCAATGATTTTACGTATGTGTGTAAACTAAAACACATACGCCAGTACATCTCCTTCGAACAACTATTCGCATACTAATATAAAATATAAATTAACCAAACGACAACAAACGTCTAGTCCCCGGGCGCTGGCGCAGTTTGAATTTGACATGCGCAGATGCAGTTCTGTCTGCGATTCGCCGAAATTTTGTACGCCGAAGCCGAATCATTGGACCGTTCGTTCTGCCTTGTTTCGCTGTTGTCATATCAACATAAAATTCCTATCAAATATTTTAAAATTGTTTCACAGCTGTTTAAAGTAATATTAACTGTTTAAAATTATTTCACAGTAGTTGGGTTGAAAAAAGATAACAGTAAACTTTATTATACGATACGCAACGCAGTCCTGAAAATTAAATTGGCTTTTATTAATTGATCGTACATCAATGCATTTTGTAAATATAAGGTTTTTATAAAGACTTATTATGCAGAGTTAAGAGTTACAGTTAGTTCTGGCAACGTTGCTCTTTAGATTTCCGCTAAGACCCCCCTATTAGCTACCGTCTGTCATTTATTTATTTGAACTTTTTCGTCAATGTGATAAATATCCATTTTTATTTTTATGAATGTATGTAGTGCTTCTACAATACGCTCGTAATAACGCACTATTCTAATCAGGCACTAGACCAGTATAAAATATAAAATGGTATTTCAAATTTTAACTCAAACAGCCCTAACGACAAACCGGATGCCTTTCATACGCCTGCGCTAGCGATTGGATCGCGATTGGTTCTCACCTCATGTTTACTCTACTTACAAAGAAGTTAAATCATCAATTGCCCTTCATTCAGCTATGTACGCATTAGGCTGCCGCTTACTGTATAGGTAGGGGTTGCGTATACGAGTAGCGTATACAGATGAAATCTTGTACAGTGTTATCAAAAATTGTACCTATTGTGTATCTAAATTTGGATCACAATAAATAAAGTGACATTATCAGGTGTCATTTTAAAGTTAATTTTCAATTTCAGTTGCTTAAACATAGGACGTATATATCATTTTATTTTTAAGTTGATTATGCAAGTGGCTTTTTAGATTTAATTCATTAATAAAATACATTCGATACATACATACATACCAGTGGCGGCCGGTAAAATTTGACATGCTCGTATTTCCGTAAGGAGGCATAGGACCCACGGCATATTTTAGGGGTTGTTACTAGACCTGAGTAGAAGGCTATAATGGCAAAAAATCTTCAGGGAAAACATGCGAAAAAATGTTTTTCAAAAATTGCTGCTTCCGGGAAGATCTTGGAAACGGCTTGCAAAATATTTGCGAAATATTTTTTTTCATAATCACCGAGTAAATGCAATTTTTTGTATACCTTTTTGACTTTTGAGATCTGTAAAAGTTATGGTAATTTGAATTTTTATTTCATCCCAACATTTCGTCTGTGAGATTTTAGAATATATAACATTAAGCAAAATAAGAATTTTCCAAAAATCACAAGTATAAAAGAAATTGTATTTACTCGGTGATTATGAAAAAAAAAATGTTTCGCAAATATTTTGCAAGCCGTTTCCAAGATCTGCACGGAGGCATCCATTTTTGGAAAAACATTTTTGTAGGTTTTCCTTGAATAATTTTTGCCATTATAGCCTTCTACTTTGGTCTAGTAATAACCCCCTAAAATATGGCGTGGGTCTCATGCCTCCTTACGGATATACGAGCATGTCAAGTTCCACCGGCCGCCACTGATACATACCTATCTCTAATTATTTAAAGATGGTATCCACCATCTTCTGTGCCTGTGGAGTGAGTTTCTTCTATTTTTGAGTAAAAGATAACCACAACTTATTATAAAAGTAGCTAAAACTGTCTTACTTTCGTCCATTTTTAAAAACTACTCGTCTCACAGCTACTCGTCTTCCGACTTGCACTGCCCAAAAAAATTGCAACTTTTAAATTAGGCGCGTGATGTATACAATTTACTTGAACTCGGACAAGTACTAGCCAAGTTTATTTCAAGTCAAATTACTTGGATACCGGCGCGTAGTGAGTAGCCGGCTTAAGAGTTTCTACCGTTTATCTGAGAATGGATAAAACGACCTGTCCCAGCCCAAAATCAATAAAACCCCATCCGTTCCAGGTTGATTTACGGCACCTGCAGCAGGTCCAGGACTCGAACGAGATCGCCGTCGGCATCGACCTGCAGGACTATTACATATCAGTGGAGTGGGACATAATGAAGGTTCCGGCGGTGCGCAACGAGAAGTACTACAGCTGCTGCGAGGAGCCATACCCGGACATAATATTCAACATCACCCTACGCAGGAAGACGCTCTTCTACACAGTGAACCTGATCATCCCGTGCGTCGGGATATCATTTTTGTCTATACTCGTCTTTTATCTGCCCTCGGACTCCGGAGAGAAGGTGTCGCTCTCCATCTCGATCCTGCTGTCCCTCACTGTGTTCTTTTTACTGCTGGTGGAGATCATTCCGCCTACTTCCATAACAGTGCCTCTTCTAGGTGAGTGGTTTGCTAAATATACCGAATTGAATAAAAACCACCAGTATTAGTTAAACAATTTATTTGAAATTTTCTCGTAATGACTAAAGACGTTTTCCACGAAACACCGAACTACTATACTTTTCTCGACGCGCGTTTCGCCAACTAAGTTGGCATCTTCAGGAGAAGATTAAAACTAAATTCTAACCTAAACACTTGCACTATTTATACTAAATTACGATTCACTGAATCGTGACTGTCTTTGTTTATCAGAGCAAACAGTGGACTGGTGGGTATCGGACCATTGTCATTATTCATACTACTGTTACATTTAATGATTTCTAAACTTTCAAAAGCATCCAACAGTCTACTGTTTATTACATTTCTAATTAATTTTAAATTATTTATGTTTATCCTATGGTTGTTGTCAAGAGCGTGTTGGGCAACACAAGATTTTTTCTGTTCTGCCATATTTCAAATGAGCCATGTGTTCTTTAAGTCTAGTCAAAATATATCTTTTTGTTTGTCCAATATACTTTTGATCACAGTCTTTACAACTTATTTCGTATATTCATGACTTTTCGTTATTGTCGATTTTGTCTTTGGGGTTACCCAAAAGCGTCTGTAGTTTATTTCTAGAATTATAAACCAAATTGATATTAACATTTTTAAAAATGTTATCCACTCCTCGGGTGAATTTAGGTTCATATGGTAACGAAACAAATTTCGAATTGTCAATATCTCTACGAAAAGTCGTGGAATTGTACAGGGTTCTCTTAAGTTTATGCTTCCTTATTAACTTATCTATTAAATGGACTGAGTAACCGTTATTCTTAGCTATATTCTTAATTAATTGTTTCTCATGTTCAAACCTCTCTTTACTGAGGGCGAAAAACAAACGGTGAATTAGAAAATTAAAACTTGATAGATGTTGAAACGGGTGGTGTGAATCGTTGGGAATATATCTAAGAGTCGCGTTTTCTTTCCTATATACATCAAACTAACTTATTTTCATTATTTCTAATAACTAATAGATACATCTAAAAATGGTAGCTGTTCATTGTGTTCCATTTAATATATAAATTTTATGGTAGGGAAACGGTTATTTAATTTAGCAACAAAATTATCTAAACTAATTGCTTTTGTATCAAATACCGCGAAGATATCGTCCACCTACCTGAACCAGACTCTAGGGAAATACTCGAATTTATCTTTTACTTCTGTCATAAAAAGATTTGCAATGAAAGGTGACAAGGAGTTACTGAATACGTGCATCGGCTATCTACCCGTACAATTAGAATTGTACGGGTAGATAGCCGATGCACGTATGTGTGACAGTACGTTGTATTCTATAATTTTATGTTATATTAATTGTTTTATCAATGTTTCATTCATATTTATTTTTACAAACGACAACAAAAAGCTTATTCAATTAGTCCTGAGGATGCAAATAAATTTTGCGAAACGTCGACTAAGTAAAAATTAGTTTTTTTTTTGAAACATTTGACCTCATCCCACTAATTAAGTATATAGTTATATGGAAACAGGTAACTAATCCTACATTACAATCTCAACAGTCTTCGGCTCCACCTACAAGATGCTTGGAATTATATACCACAAGGCGACATTGATGATTTAATTCAGAGGCTCCCTCACCGAGTAAATTAATGCATAATCAAACACTAGTCCATCTCATAATGAATATTTTATAACTATTATTTATTTTATACTGAAAACTTTTTGTTATATCGAAGTACATCTTATACGAAAACTTCAAATAAATTGCTTAACTAATACTGGGTGTTCTTATTCTGATCAGTATATGATACTGCTTTTTCCCTTCAACAGTTATAATAATAATAATAATAAAGAATAATGGCATTTCTAGCTGTGTGTGAAATAGCACTTCTGAATTAAAATAATGTGTCATAAGGAAGAAAACAACGTACATCATATGTATATGCCTCAAGGTAACTCTCAAGATTGCTCTAAAACCACCAAGATTTAGAACAGACTAGAGGGAATGCATCCCATTCACCCTATATGTGAAAAATTATATAAACAAAGCGAGACTCATATGTCGGCTTCGCCAGAAACAAACTTCGAATTGGCCTTGAAACATTTCATTGCTTAGGTCATAGCCACAAGAATGTTTCTGTGTTCAGTCATTATATAATACCTAACAATAAACAATGTTTTTATATCAATTTAAAACTAAATAAAAGTTCAAAATTGTCAAATGTCAAATTAATTGAGAAATGTCATTGTCGGGATGTTTAGTTGGTTTATGTGGATTTTCCTCTATTTTTTGGTTTATGTGAATTTTTGACATTTTTGACAATTTTTTGTCTACGAGGTGTGTAAATTACATAAGTAATGAGACTGATTTTTTAAATTATTTTTATTCGAATAGAATTACAATTCAGTATTGTCTCCTTCAAAATAACTTCTTTGGGAACACCCACAGTGCTGGAGACGGTTCTTCCATTCCTCATAGTAGTGCTGGAACTCATATATTGGAATATCCTTCAGCTGGTTGGTTACAGGCGTTTGAAAGTTTTCTATGGTACCAAAATGACGTCCATTGAGGTGATTTTTCAATCTCGGGAAGAGAGATGTCACAAAGACTCAAGTCAGGCGAATAAGGAGGCTAAGGAGAAATATGAATGTTTTTACTGGCTAAAAACTCGTTTACTGAAATGGCTGTGTGACAATGCGCATTGTCGTGATGCAACATCCAGTTGTTCTTGATGTTTGGTCTCACACTCATGACCATTTTTCGAAGTTTTTCAAGAATTCCCTGGCCATCAAAAAAGCAAATCAACATGCATTGCCCATTCTTGCTTTTTAGTTCTTGGAGAGCTTGAAGTGTGCCATTCCATGCATTGGCGCTTGGTTTCCGGGTCGTACTCAAACACCCAAGTCTCATCACCAATAATGACACGTTCCATAAAATTGGGATCATTTTCAATAGATTTCAAAAAGTTAAGACACCTTTTTTCTCCTGATGTCCTTTTGTTCCTGTGAAAGGTTTTTTGGAACCATTGCGCAGATTTTTCTCATCCCCAATTCGTTAGTCAAAATCTGAAGAACAGTGGTGTGATTCAAATTTAACTCTTCCCCGATCATTCTTGTCGTCAACCGACGATCTAAACGCACAAGATCCCATATTCTATCGACATTTTCATCGGTTCTTGAAAATTAAGGCCTTTCGCTGCGTGGTTCATCTTCAATCCACCCTCTTCCTTCGGAGAATGCCCTAAACCACCGAAAAACATGGGCTCTTGAAAAAAAAAATGTCTCCGTATGCGCGTTGATGTTTTGTAAAAGTATCTGTTGCGCTGTGTCTAAAGCTGAACTAAATAAAACCTGATAGCACATCATTGCTCAAAATTAATGTCACTCATATTTAAAACGCGCTGGAAAAAAACGGTTTACGAAAACAGTCACAAAGAACAAACAAATGACTGTAACAATTTCAAACTTGTACTGATTGAACCTACCACCCTAAGTCCCGTCCCCTCAGTGTTGGGAGATCGGGCGCTACGTTGAGCGTCTCATTACTTAATTTACATACCTCGTATTTTACTAACTGTAGATTGTGATACGTGCCAATCGGGATATTTTTTATTAAACATTTCGCAAACCTTATTTTAAAATATTGTGACTTGTGTTTTGCAGCTAAAAAACGAAAAAGTTGACGTTATGATCGCGACTTAAGCGGGACTAAATTTCGCTACTTAAGCGAGGTGATGATGCACGGATTTGGTGAATTAAGGGGGGTTCGAGTGTATTTAATTAGGAAAAAGGATGAGGGGAGGTCTACTTAGGTCGGGATCTTAGACTATACTGTCTTATCTTTCAGACTACTGTCAGCTAGCTAAGGATCTCTCCGAAGGCAATCTGTTTCGTTTCAGGTAAATACTTGCTCTTCACGATGTTACTCTGCACGTTGTCGGTCGTCGTCACGATCGCCGTGCTGAACGTGAACTTCCGATCGCCGGTCACCCACAAGCTTGCGCCCTGGGTTCGCGCCACCTTCATAGACTTCCTGCCAAAGTTCTTGTTCATCGAGCGGCCGAAAAAAGACGACGACGACAAGCCGCAGGTATGTAAAAAATATCAGCTTCTCAACTCAAAAGTTTATGTTTCCCAAATTGCTATAGAACTTCGAGTTACTCGAAAGAACTTTAAAAGCAGCAAGTTATTTCTAAAACAATTCCAACACTATATATAAAATGCAGTTTACTTTTTTGAAAAGAGTTAAAAACGGCATTTTGAGCATTTATTGAAACAATTAAATTGATTGTTACATAAACATTGACTTTTATTATTAAAACTTTTATTGTATTTGTACTTTTCTTTTCCAATGAACAGGACAATAACATTCAGGGTATCGTAAATTATTTTTTTTATAGATAAACCGTACGTCTGACAAGCATTTACTAAAGATGAAAAATATTTTAGGTAAATAAGATAAGCTATCCAACAGAAAATAACAGTAATCATAGCCAACTTAATAATGAAATCAGAATCCTTCCTACAATTATTATATAACTTCATAGGAAAGTATGGTAGAAATTAGAGTTCTCTATAACCCAATAGAGTTCTCTATAACTCAAATGTATATTGAAGACTTCGGCTGCTACAAAATTAAAAACGAACCTTCAAAATCGTGTGAAACTCGTGACAAACGTTTACTGTCTGAGGAATACGCAGCTGATTTTGTCCCTTGTTTCTTATTGTTAAGTGCTGACTATGAATTCCGCCCTTATTAACGCCTATGGTTTGCAGGATGGCATGCTAACGGACGTCATCCAGGTCCCGATGGCTGACAAGTGCAAAACGCTGGAGAAGCCGTACTTCGACAGCTTTGATTTAGGTCTTCCATCGCCCAGATTTGAAGTGCCGCCTCCCGGCGGCCTGGGTTCATGCTTCGGGGAGCCGCCGTTCCCGCTGCCCCTGTCGGGCGGCGACGAGGAGCTGTACAGCCCCGCCAGCTGCCGGACGAACACATTCGATGGCACCAGCGACGTGAGCCCGTCGTTCGACAAGATGGACATCCACGATATGGAGAAGACTATTGCGGATTCGAGATTCATTGCTCAACACGTTAGAAATAAGGATTCCTTCGAAAACGTAAGTATTTGATGTCTCCTATTATAGTTTGTGAATAATGTATGAAATAAAGTCGGTAAGTATCTCTTTTTTGTTTTGCAAGACGATCATTTAATGGTCAGCTAGATCGTCAGATCTTACCCCTCTCGATTTATTTTTATGTGTTCCTTTAGAGCTTCATGCCAAATATATTTAAACAGACTTAGACAATTCTTGAAGCAATATGATTGCCCGTTCATAATATAATAAAAATTTAAATTGTATTTTTATTTTTTTTAAAAAAAAAAAAAATATATATAAATAAAATATAATAATATATTAATTTATAAATTTTTAAAATAAAAATAAAATATATTTATTTTGATATTTATATTATAAAAATTTAATTAAATAATTAAATAATTTAATATTTTTAATAAAAATATTAAAAATTATAAATTAAGGAGATTAATTTTTATATATTTAATTTAAGGTATATATATATAAAAATAATTTTTATAAAAATAATTAAAAGAAAATTTTAATTTTTTTAAATAATAAGAAATTTTAAGAGTTAAATATTATAATTTTTAAAAAAACTAATTTTAGTTGGTAAGTTTTTATATAAAATTTGTTATTTTAATATGGAAATATTTTAAGGATTTTCAATCAAATTGTAAATTAAGTAATTTATAGTATATTATGTTTAATTTTAAAACATATTTCAAATAAATTGAAAATTGTAATAAAGGGATTTAATAAAATTTTTAATGAAATTAATTAAATAAAGTTTAAGGGGCATTGGTCAATTTTGATTCATTAAGGTTAAAAGGATTTAAATAAATCTTATAAGGTTTTTCATTAAAAAAAATAAATAATTAGTAAGAATTAGTTAAAGAATAAATGTAGGGAGGAAATTTAAAAAGTTTAAGTAGGAATTTTTTTAATTTTTAAATAAAAATAAAGAGAAAAGATATTAAAAATTGATCTTAGCCTTAAAAAACCCTACAAAATGGTTTTTTAAAATGTAATAAAAAAAAGTATGGATAAAAAAATTATTTTTTAAATGTAATGATTTAATTAATAAAAAATATTTGGGTAAAAAAAAATTAATTATAACCAGATCTATAAAGGGTTAATGTTGATAGTATAAAGAGGGAAATTTTTTATAAAAAATAAACTTGAAATTGAGTAGAGTATTAGATTAATTTTTTAGAAAAAAAAAGTAGTAAACAAATTTATAAAAAAATGAAAAATAAAAATAACTTTATATGTAAAAATTAATAGGATTACTTGTTTTTATTACTTGTTGATATAATAAAAGATGTTTCAAAAAAAAAAATCTGAGGAATAATTTTATTATATTTATTTTTTCTAATTTATTAAATTTTTTTGAATTTTTTTTTGGACCCTGGGTTTTTGGACCCTGGGTTTTGGCTAAGGATGGCCCGTGTGATTAACTTGAATATGGTAGCGGGGGCCCTGCATGCACCATCAGAAATTACAGGTCCGATTTTAATTCTTATTACCACTGGAAACTGGTGGAATTTAAGATTATTGTATTTTCGTCACGAAGCATGGGACTTTACGCATTATATCAGGACCTTGATTAAGTTGTCGCTATTTTTTTGTGAAAAATTCGTTAAAAAAAACTGGACGTTTTCCACGAAACACCGAACTACTATACTTTTCTCGACGCGCGTTTCGCCAACTAAGTTGGCATCTTCAGGAGAAGATGCCAACTAAATTCTAACCAACACACTTGTACTATTTATACTTAATGTGTTGGCACGGTTCACTGAATCATAACATATGTCTTTTTTATCAGAGCAAACAGTGAACTGGTGGGTATCGGACCATTGTCCTTATTCATGCTCCTGTTACGCTTAATGATTTCTAAACTTTCAAAAGCATCCAACGGTATACTATTTGTTACATTTCTAATTAATTTTAAATTATGTATGTCTATCCTATGTTGTCAAAAGCGTTTTGGGCAACACAAGATTTTTCCGTTCTGCCATACCTATTTCAAATGAGCCATGTGTTCTTTAAATCTATTCAAAATAAGATCTTTTTTGTTTGCCCAATATACCTTTGATCACAGTCTTTACAACTAATTTCGTATATTCATGACTTTTCGTTATTGTCGATTTTATCTTTGGGGTTACCCAAAAGCGTCTGTATTTTATTTTTAGAATTATAAACCAAATTGATATTAATATTTTTAAAAAATTGTATCTAGTCCGCGGGTGGATTTAGGTTCATATGGTAACGAAACAAATTTCGAATTGTCAGTATCTCTACGAAAAGTCGTGGAATTGTAAGGGTTCTCTTAAATGTATGCTTCCTTATTAACTTATCTGAGTAACCGTTATTCTTAGCTATATTCTTAATTAATTTTTGTTAAATTAATGTTCAAACCTGTCTTTACTGAGGGGGAAATTTTTCAAACGGTGAATTAGAAAATTAAAATTTGCCATTTTATGTTGAAAAAGATAATAAAGGTGTGAATCGTTGGGAATATATCTAAGAGTCGCGGTTTCTTTCCTATATACATTAAACTCTAACTTATTTTCACTATTTCTAATACATCTAAAAATGGTAGCTGTTCATTGTGTTCCATTTCATATGTAAGTTTTATGATAGGGAAACAGTTATTTAATTTAGCAACAAAATTATTTAAACTAATTATAAGTTATTAAAAGTATAGTAGTTCGGTGTTTCGTGAAAAACGTCCAGTTTTTTGTTTCTACGCCGAAGGTTCCAGTACCCACTCCAGGATGAAAATTCATTATTTATTTAAAGTATGTGGTAAAAAAACATGTCACTCAAAGTATTGCCCATCACTAGCCACTACTTTCTCCCATATTTCTGGCAACATATGAATTCCACGTCCGAAAAAGAACACTCTTTTGAGGCTATCCAAGAATCGACCCATTTTTTGGTATCTGCATAAAAATGGAAGTGCTGCTCAGTCAGGCCATGTGCCATCGAACGAAATAAATGATAATGGGAAGGGGCTATGTCCGGTGAATACAGAGGGTGGGGCAGGGCTTCCCATTTAAGCGTTTCCAAGCAGGTTTTTACCGGTTTTGCAATATGTGGCCGAGCGTTGTCATGTAACAAAATCACCTTGTCACCAGCTCAAACGCATCAATTCCAGTCGATAGCCGTCTCCCGTGATAGTTTCATTTGGTTTAAGCAGCCTCTTTACTTGACACAAAACTCGACATTTTTAGAACTAAGAAAAAAATCGCTGTTTACAATGTGGCGAACTAACGTACACTGAAGTTCAAGCAAGGGCGTAGCCAGGGGAGGGCGATGGGGACGATCGTCCCCCCCCCAAAGAGTCTATACTCGGGGGAATGCGGTTGCCGTTGCCTCCACTGACCTTTTTTTTGGCTTTCTTGTTTAATCTGCAGCGATCGCCCCCCCCCCCCCCCAAAGGGTCATGTAGAAACCAAAATACTTGGGGGATTGCAGTTGCCGTTGCCTCTACTGACCTTTTTTTGGCTTTTTTGTTTAATCTGTATTGGGCGCCCCCCCCTAAAGATAAATACTGGCTACGCCCTTGAGTTCAAGTTTACCGACAGTACTTCCTTGTAGATGCGTTACCATCTGAAATTACATACACAAGGTTGCCAAAAAACATGACCAGGTTATCTTAAAAACGGTTTACAATATATTTGCGAAATATTTTTTTTCACCAAGTAAATGCAGTTTTTTTGTGGTTTAACTTTTTTCCAAATTTTTATTTTACTTAAAGATACAGCTATTTTAAAATTTCAAATACGAAATGTTGGGATGTAATACAAAATTAAATTACCATAACTTTTACAGACCTTCAAATTTCGAAAAAATCACAAGTATAAAGAGACTTTTGTATTTACTTGGTATGAAAAAAATGTTTCGCAAATATTTTGCAAGCTCTAAGATAATCTGGTGAGGCAAACGTTTTTTAAAAACTTATTTCGCAAATTTCGATTGAAGTTTTTTTGCTATTACAGCCTTCTACTTAGGCCTAGTGATTACTAGGCCCCCTTAAAATATTATGTAGGTCCCATGCTTCGTTACGAAAATAAAAGAATCTCTAAGTCCATCAGCCGCCACTGCTTCTTACATCTCATCAGTGTGACATATCTGACGGCCAACGACGAAGTGTCAATTTTTTGGGAATATCTTTATAACGTCACCCTGTATAATAATCCCGAATATAACCATGTACAATAAGCCAAATTCAAATTCCTTGTAAAATTCTGAATAACTTTTCCGAAGCGAATTTTCCGTCCAGTTCAAAAATAGCCCAAAATATCGGCAGTTGTTAAATTGGGACATTCTGTATATAAATGTCCCACTTTATTATTCATTCCACTAATGTCTAATTCAACAGTTTTAGTACACGAATTTGATATGTAGCAGAAATAAATTTAGTTTGCCAGAAATAAAAGTGTATACCAAATAAAACTGATGTAAACTCAAAATTTACTATTTACCATTTAGTATTTGTCGATACTTATTTCCGGTGTTCTCTCCAGGTAGAAGAGGACTGGAAGTACGTGGCAATGGTGCTGGACCGCCTCTTCCTCTGGATATTCACCCTGGCCTGCATCGTGGGAACGGGTCTCATCATATTTAACGCCCCCTCTCTCTACGACACCACGAAACCCATCGACGTACTTATCTCGAAAGTGGCGAAGAAGAAAATGGCACTGCTCAAGATGGTGCCGGAGGAACTGTGAGTCGCAAACATCCCCTAAAAACGAATCTCTGTCGCCGCTGAAGACTCAATTTGCGATAACGATGATAATCACTAACATAGAAATTGTTATGTTATGTAATTGATAAATCAATAATATTACAATGTTGATGCTGTTTCATTTATAAGAAATATTGTAGTTTAGTCACGATAATATTAAATACATCTTTTTCAGTATAAAAAATATATTCTTTTTATACTTCTACCCTTTTCTAGAATTATTTTGATATTTCATTTTTTCAGGAACGTCCCTATTTTCTTTATTAGTCAAATTATTTGGCGCAGGAAAATTTATCTGTCTAGTTATGTAAAGATCATGATTTAATTGTAAAAAAAATGTCATAAACAAAAAACAGTAAGGGTCAAATAAAGTGACTGGGTCAGCTATGAGGCAGACCAGTCAAACAGACCTTTTTCCACTAATTTTACGAGTAAGAGCATGTTTGGGTGGCCTACCTCGGAGGCGCTAACCCAGTTGAGGTTTCACGAGCCCAAGACAGAGAACACTTGCAGCGCTTACCAAGAATCTTTCGCGAATTTCGCCAATTTCGCGATTGTCGATTCACACAAGTGCAAAGGAGGGTTCCACCTACCCAACGAGTCCTCTTTTAGGAATGTTCACCCACTCGAAAATGTTTTAGAGGGAGTCAAAAAAGCAGGACAATTGGACGTAAAAGAGGATTTGAAGGAGACAAACGATTTGACGTAGGTCAAAAATGGTTCGAGCATCCTCAGGAAGGCTTTCAGGGTCACCCCACCCATCAAGGCCTGCTTACAACCGCTCAGCGCGACAAATTTTCAGAGGGGTGGATTGGCGATGGAATATCACATTTGGCGCTCAATCGGCCGTTCACAGTGGATCCCGTCGACTTAAAGAGCCTTCAAATAATGTCATGACATAATGAATTCGAGGCAAATAGACATCCCACGCAGCCTTCTCCAGGGGCGGAACCAGAGGGGGTGAGTGAGGGGTCGGAGTAGGTGTGGTTTGGAGAGGTGCTTGGGTTGTGAAAAGATAAAAGCGAGTTGTGGCACCACACACAAGTTTATGAGGCAGCATTAAGATCAATGGATTCGTCCAACAGAGGTCAAACCACGCAAAACCCGGCGTAAATTAAATGCAAAGGGGTGGCTTAGAGTGTCTGGAAATGGGTTGAAGAAATGGAACTGCGACCAAATACACAGAACTTATTGAGGAGGTCTTAATGTGTGCCGGGATGCAGTTTTTACCCGACATCGTCCTTCTTAGTCGATCCTGTATGTCTCTAACTATGTGTTTCTAATGTATATCCTGGAGTGTGTACTGGAACCTTCGGCGTAGAAACAAAAAAACTGGACGTCTTCCACGAAACACCGAACTACTACACGGTTCTCGACGCGCGTTTCGCCAACCAAGTTGGCATCTTCGGGAGAAGATTAAAACTAAATTCTAGCCTACTCACTTGCACTATTTATACCAAATTTGTTGCCACGATTCACTGAACCGTAACTGTCTTTGTTTATCAGAGCACACAGTGGACTGGTGGGTATCGGACCATTGTCCTTATTCATACTATTGTTACACTTAATGATTTCTAAACTTTCAAAAGCATCCAACTGTCTACTGTTTGTTACATTTCTAATTAATTTTAAATTATTTATGTCTATCCTATGGTTGTTGTCAAAAGCGTGTTGGGCAACACAAGATTTTTCTGTTCTGCCATATTTCAAATGAGCCATGTGTTCTTTAAATCTAGTCAATATAGATCTTTTTGTTTGCCCAATATACTTTTGCAATCACAACTTATTTCGTATATTCCTGACTTTTTGTTATTGTCGATTTTGTCTTTGGGGTTACCCAAAAGCGTCTGTAGTTTATTTTTAGAATTATAAACAAAATTGATATTATTATTTTTAAAAAATTGTATCTAGTCCGCGGGTGAATTTTGGTTCATATGGTAACGAAGCAAATTTCGAATTGTCAGTATCTCTACGAAAAGTCGTGGAATTGTAGAGGGTTCTCTTAAATGTATGCTTCCTTATTAACTTATCTATTAAATGGACTGAGTAATTTACTCTTAGCTATATTCTTAATTAATTGTTTCTCATGTTCAAACCCCTCTTTCCTGAGGGGGAATTTAACAAACGGTGAATTAGAAAATTAAAACTTGCCATTTTATGTTGAAAAGGGTGGTGTGAATCGTTGCGAATATATCTAAGAGTCGCGGTTTCTTTCCTATATAGATACATCAAACTCTAACTTATTTTCACTATTTCTAATAATTAATACGTCTAAAACTGGTAGCTATTCATTGTGTTCCACTTCATATGTAAATTTTATGGTAGGGAAACGGTTATTTAATTTGGCAACAAAATGATCTAAACTAATTGCTTTTGTATTAAATACCGCGAAGATGTCGTCCACATACCTGAACCAAACTCTAGGGAAATACTCGAATTTATCTTTTACTTCTGTCCCAAATTTACTCATAAAAAGATTTGCAATGAAAGGTGACAAGGAGTTACCCATTGCCGTTCCCTCATGTTGTTGAAAATATTCACCATTATACTCAGTATAATGGTGAATACGTAGCAACAAATTTGGTATAAATAGTGCAAGTGAGTAGGCTAGAATTTAGTTTTAATCTTCTCCTGAAGATGCCAACTTGGTTGACGAAACGCGCGTCGAGAAAAGTGTAGTAGTTCGGTGTTTCGTGGAAGACCAGTCCAGTTTTTTGTTTCTAATGTATAGACATCCAAAAAAAACGTCATCAACTCTGGCTATGAACGAGTGAGATGGAAATAGCGGTCATGTCTAAGCTTTTCGGTTATGTCAAACTTTTGACAAGTGACTGTCACAATTTGTAAAATAGACAATGGCTGTCATATGATGTGACAGTCTTGACAAGTAAATAAGGTTATAAATTCGATTAAGAATAGAAATACCTCTTTTTTTCTCGGTCAACTTTGATGACGTTTTTTTTGGATGGCTCTATATATGTCTAACTCTACGCTCTCACTCTACTGGCAGATTAATTCGTGCCGATATATGCGTGTAATTTCGCGCGTCTGAATAATCCACACGTTTCTGCATCCAATGTGACTCCAGGATAATGATCCATGGTTAACGAACCAAAAACTTACGATGAAAAAATCAAAGATAAAAGATGAAAAACCAGAGTGTTTGTTATTATTCTATAATTAAATCAAACGATTTAATAGACGACTAAAGGGTCGTACTTTAATTAAACCACCTCCAACCAAAGGGTGTCATAAATAACGCCAAATGATTAGGGGTGAGCAGATACTCGATTTACGAATTATTCGAGTCGAATCTATTTGAATAATTCGAATAATTCGAACTATCCGAATGGTTCTAATAGTTGATAATTGAATAATATAGACATCCAAAAAAAAACGTCATCAACTCTGGCTATGAACGAGAGAGATAGAAATAGCGGTCATGTCTAAGCTTTTCGGTTATGTCAAACTTTTGACAAGTGACTGTTACAATTTGTAAAATAAACAATGGCTGTCATATGATGTGACAGTCTTGACAAGTAAATAGGGTTATAAATTCGATTAAGAATAGAAATACGTCTTTTTTTTCTCGGCCAACTTTGATGACGTTTTTTTTGGATGTCTATATAAGTGTGCATTTTCATGCAGTCGGTAGTCGCTCGTATTCAGCGACAAATGAGGTCACGTGGTACTTTAAGAATTGTAGCGATAAAGCTAAATTTTGTTTAGCTTTATCGCTACAATTACCATCATCGCTACGTAGTACCAGCGTCAACGTAATTCTAACAATCGAAAGAATATGAAGAAAGTGTCGGGAACACAGCTTCAAAAAATCCACATTCTCGTCGCAATTACATATATAATGGATGGACCCAAAATCTTTTCTTTTTATACCGCTTTTGTTTATTATGAATAGCAATATGATGAAGTAAAAGCGTGGTTATAACCCTATTTCGTCAGAGCCTATTCATTTGCGCTTGCCGGATAATTTTTTTGACACTGATAAATCCACATTTGATAATCATATTTACTAGACATGATTTTCTCTATTAATATATTACAAGTATCATATTTATTTTTCACCATTGTATACATATACCTCTACAATATAATGGTTATATCGATACATCGACTTTCGATGAATCGATACACACAGTGGCGGACTGTCGGGGGGGCGGAAGGGGCGGTCCGCCCCGGGCCTGTGGTCCCAGGAGGGGCCTCCAAATGTCAAGAAGTTCTTTTGATCAAATCTTAAACAAGGCTAAAAAATATGCTCAGTACTTACCTAAGTAAGAGGCAGTTTGAAGTTGGAGGCCCCGTAGATATAAATAAATACCGGTGATTTATAATTTCTAAATTAAAATTGCTTCTACTGCTAATCGTTACCCTGTACATCGCTTAATACTTCTTGATCATTTGTGTCTCACTTGCATCATGCGAGATAAGTTTTTCCAAACTTGAACTATCAAAAATTAAGAGCGACTCGTCAATCTGTCCATGCTTTCAATTGAAAGAAAAGTTACAAAAGGAAATTGATTTCACTTAAGTTATTGAGGAGTTCGGTAAAATCATGTGAACGCACGAAAACATGTGAAATAGCTGCATACTTACAGAAAATAAAAACTACATTTTATATTGTTTGTTGCTGATTCATATTTTATCTTCCTCATCCATATCTATATTCTATGTACCTATGTGTATGTAAGTAAATTACAATTATCTGCTTGAGCCTAGCATAGACACACATTATATTCATAGAAATTTAATTTTTAATACAAACTTTTTTTGTTGACAGTACTATTAAAATAAGAGTAACCATCAAGACAAATCAAACGAGCCCAAACACGATGGGTTTATCATGTGTAGTTAAAGAATTTCTATGGTCATCTTCCGTCTCCATGGTACCTTAACATTACACTGTCACCGACTTTACATAAGTATTCAAAATTTCAGCAAAATTGATTGAGAGGAACTGGTTTGAATTTAATTTGCGAGATTTAAACTAAACATACACACTCGTACATACAAATGTGAACTGAATAAAAAGTTTTTAAAAATACATCAACTTCTAAGACCAGGGGCCTCATTCAGTTTTGCAGCCCCGGGCCCCTGACAGGCTTAGTCCACCACTGGATACACATGTTTCATTTGTCGCTTAAATTTGACGCTAATCTCTGCAATTTTTCGCTACAATTATTAAAGTGGCGGAAAATTCAAAATCGTAACACGTGACCTCATTTGTCGCTGAAAACAAGAGACTAGCGACTGCATGAAAATGCACCTTAATTGTCGAATAATGAATAATTCTTAATTTACAATAAATTGGTCACTTTTTAACATTAATTTTGATCAAAACACTTTAGAAAGCATTAAAAAGATACAGAAAGCCTGATACATCGTACCAAGAAGTCTAGAACAAGGAGACCGAGGTCGCGTAAAATAGGTACCGAGCGAACGGCACAAATGACGTCGAAAGCCGCTAGGGCAGTGGCGGTGCGTGATATTTCAGTTAGCCATATCTTGAAAACGACGCATGGGACCCACTTCACTTTTTAGGTGATGACTATACACCTCTTATAGAATGGATTTATAGTGAAAAAATCGTCAGCAAAGTTTGCGAAAAAATTTTCAAATACACTGGAGCACTCCCTGGGTTCTCATTAACGCTCTGTGGGATATTTGCAGTATTTTTTTTTTCATAATCTAGAAACAAATATAAGGAGACGTTTTTCGATTTGTTGCAAAATAATTTTTTTTTTCAAAAAAGTTATGGCCATTTTAATTTTAATTTTATAGGAACATTTTGTTTCCCAAAATTAAAATGGCCATAACTTTTTGAAACAAAAATATTTTGTAACAAATCGAAAAACGTCTCCTTATATTTGTTTCTAGATTATGAAAAAAAATATACTGCAAATATTCCACAGAGCGTTACTGAGAACCCAGGGAGTGCTCCAGTGTTTTTGAAAATTTTTTCGCAAACTTTGCTGACGGTTTTTTCACTATAAATCCTTTCTGTAAGAGGTGTATAGTCATCACCTAAAAAAGTGAAGTGGGTCCCATTCGTCGTTTTCAAGATATGGCTAACTGAAATATCACGCACCGCCACTGCGCTAGGGTATTAGCGACGCTGTGAGCGCCTCATTTCTTTAGCTTCGGAAGTTTCGTAAATGTACCCGAATTTTGTACTTATGCGCGCTACCGCTTTGCGAAGGTAATAGTCTGCCGCCATATTAAGTTTATCTTTTGACATATTTTGTGCCGCCCGAAACACGCGAGCTCGGTCTCCTTGCTCTAGTCTTCTTGCATCATTCGATTGAATGTATAGGTGCAATTAACAATTGTCCCAAAACTGATGCCAGCATCTCGTGAGGCTAATTTCATTGTAAAGCTAATTGTGAGGTTAATTTCATTGACATTACATTAATGTCACTAAAAACAGTAAAAACAGTGAGTTGAATCTCTCATTCATGACGAGTTTAATCATCACACATTCAGATGCTAGCACCTAATGAAGCGGATATCTAAAAGCGGCCATTTATTATTCGTTCCATTATTGTTAGTCTAATGCTAGCATCTAGTATCCTTCGAAGCTAACTTCATGTTATAATATCACTCATTCTCATTACTAGTGATGTGCATAATCGGATGATATTAATAATCTTTAAGCCATAGAGATTTTTCATCAGTTGGTTATGGACAGTACAATATGAGAAATTCAGCCAGTTTAACCGAGGGTACTTCCCGTAAGTAAACTTTTCAGCTAACGATAGTTTTACTAGATAGTGTCGAAACTATCGGTAGTTGTGACTATTGATAGTTTTCCTTCCCTACTGGCGTACTGGCACTTTTGACTTTTACTGCAGATAGTGCTGTTTCCTATTCCGATCAGTTTATTTTTAACTGGTATATGTACATTGCGCCCTCTAGAAAATGATGGATGCAGTATCTCCAAGTCAAGTTGTGCACAATCAGGTACGAATTGCGTTCCATGTTCTCTTTTCGTTGGCTTAAAACGCCAGCTGTCATCTGTCAAAATTATTTGAATTTTGAAAGAAAATGGTGCTTGAAACTGACGGTTAATAGGAGGCAGGTTAAACAAAGTGATTATTAAATTGTCCTAATTTGTCGCAAAAAAAATGTTTCGAAGATCAAATAGCAGTTCTAATATCCCTCTGCCAAGAACTAGATTATTTAGCAGCAAAGAAACAAAAGTTGAGAGCCGACGATCTCAATCTACATCTAGGTAAAACTCTAGACAACTGTATTTTTTGGAACCTATTTATGTTTTTTAATTACATAACTAATCTGAATGTTTTAGATTAAGTCGAAGAGATAGTGCTACATCTACGTCTCAACTTCGACAACCCAGAAAGTCTTCTTTGGACAGGGTATCTAACAATTTGCTTGGATTGCCTAAAATGACTCCTAGTCACAGACCTGGTAGCCTACTTAAAACTACTCCTACTTCTACACTTAGTCAAAGAACAAGGAGTTCTAGAGTGAGTTAATTTTTAAATTGGGGTTCATTTTTAAATACCTATATAAAACTTATTACTTACCTTACTGTATAAAAGTAAGCTATCCTTTACATGGTTTACATTTTAAAAAGTGTTTATTTATCAAATATAAGTAAGTATCATCATCATGAATTTAATCCTTTTTTTCTTATTCTATCAGCTCTTCTATCAACATTTTGCAACTGTTACTTTAAATAAATCTGTTTGTTACTGCACAGAATATGTTCCGCAATTTTTTTGTCCTCCAGACAGGTTGGCATTCAATACTTTTTATTACACCTGGCCTGTCAAGTAGAGTTCCCATTATGTTATTTTTACATCTCAGGACAAAAAACCTCTAAAACCTGAGCAAAAAATAGCCATAACTATACAGAGTAAAAAAAATCCTCTTGTAAGCATTGGGTAGGTATATAACGGCGGCCCTTCACTTGGCGTAGCCTATTCTTATATTTGTTGTATTTTCCCAAAAACGGCGATGTGTAGAGAAGTTATTCGCTATATTTGCTTTATTTGTACAAATAACGCGAATAGCGCTAACAGCAAATACGCGTTTCCATCCACTTGTCGGTTTTCAATCACACATCAAAGAAGTCAAATAAGGCGAATAATTGCTATAACCGTCCACACTTGGTTCCACCAGCGTCGTGTTCGTCATGGTCTTTTAGTAACTTTGTACTTATGTAGATTTAACATGTATTGGTAATAAGAAGCATTCAGGTAATAAGCTGCTGTCGCTGTCAACACGTCCGTCACTGTATTCACTGGTTCTAAATATTCAAACATATTTGGCATATTTAAGTATTTTGATATATGTGTGGATGGCATGTTTGGAATATTTGCGAATACATCAAATATTTGGACAAATACAGCGATACTCAAACACAAATACACTACGCCAAGTGAAGTGCCACCATAACATGATCTTGTTTGACAGAACTGTTAACTAGAGACAGGTGATTATCATGCTTTGACTTTTACTTGAGACGTAACGGAGGGACATGAAGAGTCAATTTACAATGTTATGACATCTTTAGAAATTCTGGCCAAACGTCCCCAGACATCTTAAAAAACCAAACATGTCTTGAGGCAGTCCGAACGTATGGAAACCCTACTATCAAATGAGAATATCAGTTTAAAAAAAAATTATCCTTACACTATGTCAAGCCAGGAAAACAAAAATATGAACCTTGATTTTTTCATGACAGAACCAGATTTTAAAATCAATTTCTTAAAATAACTAAATAGAGTATTTCTTTTGCTAAAGAATGATGGTTTTTAGATTAACTTTTTTTGTGTGTTCCTTTTCTATACCTATTGCTCTAAATTTCAGAGTGTTACCCCATCATCTTGTCTTAAAGATCGTAAAACGATACAGAAGTTATCAACTGACAAAAAGTGGGTTTCCGAACAATATACAAAGGTAAGTATTTAAAATTAGTACAGATTAATATGACAAACAGACAAATTAGAGACAAATTGCTCATCTACATACAAGTGACTGATGCTCATTAGATGTCTAAATAATATGTAAATTTTATCTTTAGTTGCGTAAAGACAAAAAAAATACCCAAATAGAAGGCTATAATGGCAAAAACTTGCAACCATAAATTTTAAAAAATGGCTTGCTCACCTGAAAACCCTGGAAATACAATGGAAAAACTGAAAATTCCCATAACTTTTAACAGATGTTGAGATTTCCAAAATGTAACAAAAATAAAATAACTGTATTTACTAGGCGCTTAAGAAAAAAATATATTTCACTAATCTTTTGCAAAGTCAAATTTTTCGTTTTTTAACCCTTTCAGGACGGCAACGGTTTTAACGCACCGTGCTGCACAGACGGCCTTCGCAAACTAGACCGCGCCTTTGTCGGATGCAGACTCCAGGTGGCTCCCTCCGTGAACCGTATATTAGTTATTTTTGACAAACTAAACATTTTTATGAATTTGGGGCAAATGTCAATAAAAAAAGTAACCAAGAACACATAGTGGCACATCACATTGGACGTTATTGTAACTGGTTTCGCGTCTATTTTTTTTTTTTGGCACAAACCACACAAAGTTTTTGGGTTATCTTGTTAATAATATTTAACACGCGGATACGTATATTTCCAGTATTTAAGTGCACCTCTTACCGTGCGTAGATATCCAGTTCCCGGCTACACAGCATTAAAAATTTTTGCGGAATCGTCCGTTTCGCAGCGCGAAAGGGTTAAGTGAGACAGACATTTTTTTAAAGTTTCATTTTAAGTTTTCTTTTGGTATTATTTAATCACTTCCCAAAAAATTATGTGGGTCTCATGTTACCATATGAAATTATGAGTATTTTTAATTACACCAACCATCATTTCCCGTAATATGATTGTGTTAGGGTCTGTGAATTTGACTCAACTTAACTAGTATTTAATAAGCACTCTTTTATATAATTTTATTTGCAGTAAAAATATGCTACTATTTTTCTGTATTGTGCTTGTACCTATCTCAAATTTTATTTTCTAGGTCCAAAACTTCATAATGACTAGTTCGTTATTTGATCTTAATGTAGTTAATGTTAATAGCCTAAAACCGCCAACTATTAATACATTTATTTATATAACTGCAGTGTTATTCACAGAGATTTTTCCAAAAATTAAAATTACTAAGGAAAATTATAAGGAAGTAATCCCAGCCCATTTGAAAATATTGCAGTATCCAGGAACACTCAGTAATTCTGTGCTAAAAACCGGTAAGTAGATGTAATTTGTTTTAATTAAATCAATTGTAAATCAGATCATAAACAATCAGATGTAGATATAGGACATTTCAAACCCAATGTGTATTTTTATTAATAAATTGAATTAAAAGAATTAAAAATGAATTGAATTTTATACATATTTTGTTATTCATAAAACATAATCAGGTTTTCCATGATTCTGGAAAACTTAGAGAATATCAGTTTCATCAGTCAGGGAATTGAAAAAAGTCAAAGAAAGTCAGAAAATTTAGATTAACTATAATAAATATAATATTCCTTTTAAAATATGTGCCAAGATATTATGTGGCTTTTAAATTTTGTGTCAAGATTCTAAATATAAGTTCACTTAATTTTGATTATTGAGAATAATATTTTAACTTGATAAACTTGTGGGATTATCGGTCAGTTTATAAAACAAAGGTTTTTGTTTTTTTCTAACATTTCGGCTTTATTCAGCCATCATCAGAGCAGAAAATTAATTCGTTTTTTTTTTTGGTGCTAATTTCTTATGTAGTTTCTCGTGTAGTTTTAGGTTTGGATGACTTCCTGTTGTTGTGGTCATCTCTTTTGGCTTCTTTCACCTTTGCCTTATTTGAATAGATTTGGAATTTTGACCGTTGATCAATTCACTTGATAGACTTATAAGAAATTAGCAGCAGAAAAAAACGAATTAATTTTCTGCTCTGATGATGACTGAATAAAGCCGGGAAACGTTAGAGAAAAACAAAAACCTTTGTTTTTATAAACTGACCGATAATCCCACAAGTTTATAAAATTAATTGATCAACAGTCAAGAAATTCCAAATCTATTCAAATGATATTTTAAAAAAAAAATGTATGGTAGTTATCGGTTGCGTCCATAAAACATCAATTGACAAAGGATTTTTTTGGGATGTTGGACAAATAACGATCTACTAATTTTCTGCCAACGTTTCGTCCAATTTATTTAGATTTTATCAAGGCTCAATTAGTGTTTTTTATAATACTGGTCTATGTCATACCAAAGATTGATCTTTTTCTCTACCTGCAGGTACATGTGTTTAAATATTTTAATAATGTTATATTTATTTCTTTTGTTTTTATAACCACACTACATGAATGATTGCCTAGCCTCGATTTTGAGCCTAGCCTTTGATTCAAAATCGAGCCTAGGCAATCATTCGTGTAGTGTGGTTATAAAAACAAAAGAAATAAATATACATTATTAAAATTAGCGTAATACTTTTTAGATGAACGCCATTTTCGTTCTGTTTGAGCTAGAGACTTGCGACAATTCCGGTACCCTATAGGGTTGTTTTTAATGCCCCGAGGTCGCTACACTGTGATTTAAACGGTTCGCCGTCCACACCTCAAACACCAACCCCATGTCGAAATTTGAATTCGCAAAATTTTGACGGCAACTTCAGAGTCCTACAAGATGGACTAAGAAGGACGCTGTCTGTTAAAAACCCTATTCTTGCACACATTATGACCTCCCTAACAAGTCCTGAGCATTTGGTCACTGCCTCACCCTTTCAACCAATTTCCAACCCCGCAGTTATGTTGGAATTCATGGGATGTTGGATCGATTTCATTGATCCAAATGCTGCTAAAATCAATTGGTCTGAGGTGTTACAACCAATTTTCACCCACAGGCCATTCAAACATCCCTCCAGACCACAGATACACCTCCCCCCCCCCCCACTCTGGTTCCACCACTGTTGGAGGCTACGTAGGTAGTCACTTGGTCTCTAATTCATTGATTCTCTAAAACCAATTGATTTTAGCAGCATTTGAATCAATGACCGCCAAACCCAGTGGTCAGAGCATGTTAAAACCAGCATAACTGCAAAGGGATGAATAATAATAATAATAATAATAATAAATAAGTTTATTGCAAAGGCAAAACAGTACAAGTACAGTATTCCTTTTTCAAAAGGAATGTGTGTCAACATAGTTGATTTACAACACTTCCACAAATTCTTACATAAAAACAGACTAAATTAGCTATGAGATATAATATGTGATGTTACAAATATAATATGTTATATTACAAACGGTTATGTACTAATAACAGAAAACAAATGGTTAAATAACAGATTTATTAGAACATACCCATATCAATATATTCCAGATTAGAAGAAAGTATGTCGTCTTTTAATTTTTGTTTTACTGTTTCCACTGACAAATTGCGATAGCGAGTTGGTAGAGTGTTAAGAACATATGCAGCCATGTACGAAAAAGAAGATTTGAACAATTCATTTTTATATGGAGGAATGGAAACCTTACTTCCTATCTGTCTTAAATCCCTGCTGTGAATGTCAGAACGCCAGTTAATTTTTTTATATAAATATTCAGGTCTTTTGGTCTTTACAATATTTAGAACAAAACCAACAAAGTGTATAAATCTCCTTTCAGACATGTTCAATAAATTGAAATTACGTAAATAAGGAGTAATATGTCCAAACTGTGGCACGACTGTAAGATATCTTACACAACTGTTTTGTATTTTCTGTAGACGATATTTATCCTCTTGCACGAGACAAGGACCATATATTACGTCTGCGTAATTTAAATAAGAAAGAACCATGGTTTCAGTGAGCAAAATTTTTGTATTACTATCTAAATATTGTTTAAATGAGTATAACTGCTTTAAAGAAATAAATGCTTTTTTTACATATGTTGCTTATGTGACCAGAAAATCTTAATGTCGGATCAAATGACACCCCAAGGTTTTTTACAACAACGCTTGAACTAATTACCTCATTATTAATTTCAATATTTATGTCTTCAATATTACGTAATTGAAAAGATGTCCCAAATATTATATTCTGACTTTTATTTGCATTAATCACTAAAGTATTTTGAATGCATGAATCACTAAAGTAAAGAATCACAGGGACTGGAAATTGTGAAGCAGCGACCAAATGCTCAGGACTTGTTACGGAGGTCGTAATGAGTGTCAGACTAGGGTTTTTACCAGACAGTGTCCTTCTTAGTCCATCTTGTAGGACTCTAAAGTTGCCGTCAAAATCTTGCAAATTCAAATTTCGACATGGGGTTGTTTTTGGGGTGTGGACGGCGAACCGTTTAAGTCACAGTGTAACAACTTTGGGGCATTAAAAACAACCCTATAGACTACCGGAATTTTCAAACCGAAAGTCTCACTAGCTCAAACAGAACGAAAATGGCGCTCATCAAAAAAGTGTTACGCTAATTTTGACGAGCAGTTTATTTAATATTTTTGATGTTTCGAAAAT
>JAPWTK010000630.1:60000-230271 GCA_029963805.1 Aromia moschata
CCCCCCCCCCCCCCCCCCTCCCCCCCCCCCCCCCCCCCCCCCCCCCCCCCCCCCCCCCCCCCCCCCTTCCCTTCCCCCTCCTTTTCTCCCCCCCCCCCCCCCCCCCCCCCCCCCCCCCCCCCCCCCCCCCCCCCCCCCCCCCCCCCCCCCCCCCCCCCCCCCCCCCCCCCCCCCCCCCCCCCCCCCCCCCCCCCCCCCCCCCCCCCCCCCCCCCCCCTCCCCCCCCCCCCCCCCCCCCCCCCCCCCCCCCCCCCCCCCCCCCCCCCCCCCCCCCCCCCCTCCCCCTTCCCCCCCCCCCCCCCCCTTTTTCCCTCCCCTCCCCCCCCCCCCCCCCCCCCCCCCCCCCCCCCCCCCCCCCCCCCCCCCCCCCCCCCCCCCCCCCCCCCCCCCCCCCCCCCCCCCCCCCCCCCCCCCCCCCCCCCCCCCCCCCCCCCCCCCCCCCCCCCCCCCCCCCCCCCCCCCCCCCCCCCCCCCCCCCCCCCCCCCCCCCCCCCCCCCCCCCCCCCCCCCCCCCCCCCCCCCCCCCCCCCCCCCCCCCCCCCCCCCCCCCCCCCCCCCCCCCCCCCCCCCCCCCCCCCCCCCCCCCCCCCCCCCCCCCCCCCCCCCCCCCCCCCCCCCCCCCCCCCCCCCCCCCCCCCCCCCCCCCCCCCTCCCCCCCCCCCCCCCCCCCCCCCCCCCCCCCCCTCCCCCCCCCCCCCCCCCCCCCCCCCCCCCCCCCCCCCCCCCCCCCCCCCCCCCCCCCCCCCCCCCCCCCCCCCCCCCCCCCCCCCCCCCCCCCCCCCCCCCCCCCCCCCCCCCCCCCCCCCCCCCCCCCCCCCCCCCCCCCCCCCCCCCCCCCCCCCCCCCCCCCCCCCCCCCCCCCCCCCCCCCCCCCCCCCCCCCCCCCCCCCCCCCCCCCCCCCCCCCCCCCCCCCCCCCCCCCCCCCCCCCCCCCCCCCCCCCCCCCCCCCCCCCCCCCCCCCCCCCCCCCCCCCCCCCCCCCCCCCCCCCCCCCCCCCCCCCCCCCCCCCCCCCCCCCCCCCCCCCCCCCCCCCCCCCCCCCCCCCCCCCCCCCCCCCCCCCCCCCCCCCCCCCCCCCCCCCCCCCCCCCCCCCCCCCGCCCCCCCCCCCCCCCCCCCCCCCCCCCCCCCCCCCCCCACACCCCCCCCCCCCCCCCCCCCCCCCCCCCCCCCCCCCCCCCCCCCCCCCCCCCCCCCCCCCCCCCCCCCCCCCCCCCCCCCCCCCCCCCCCCCCCCCCCCCCCCCCCCCCCCCCCCCCCCCCCCCCCCCCCCCCCCCCCCCCCCCCCCCCCCCCCCCCCCCCCCCCCCCCCCCCCCCCCCCCCCCCCCCCCCCCCCCCCCCCCCCCCCCCCCCCCCCCCCCCCCCCCCCCCCCCCCCCCCCCCCCCCCCCCCCCCCCCCCCCCCCCCCCCCCCCCCCCCCCCCCCCCCCCCCCCCCCCCCCCCCCCCCCCCCCCCCCCCCCCCCCCCCCCCCCCCCCCCCCCCCCCCCCCCCCCCCCCCCCCCCCCCCCCCCCCCCCCCCCCCCCCCCCCCCCCCCCCCCCCCCCCCCCCCCCCCCCCCCCCCCCCCCCCCCCCCCCCCCCCCCCCCCCCCCCCCCCCCCCCCCCCCCCCCCCCCCCCCCCCCCCCCCCCCCCCCCCCCCCCCCCCCCCCCCCCCCCCCCCCCCCCCCCCCCCCCCCCCCCCCCCCCCCCCCGCCCCCCCCCCCCCCCCCCCCCCCCCCCCCCCCCCCCCCCCCCCCCCCCCCCCCCCTCCCCCCCCCCCCCCTTTCCCCCCCCCCCTGGGGTGTATATATACATATTCTTTTAAGTTAAAACAAGAAAACTAAATAAAAATAATAAAGTGTAGCTCAGAATAGTTTTTTCCATTTTTCTCAGAACTTATCACTCAAAAATGTCGCTTGTCTCCTTTCAACAATAAACAATTCAAGTAGTTTCCCTCTCTAGTCACCTTTTCAGAAAATTGAATCATCTGGATTGTTTTCATTACATTATAGTAATCAAAATTGGGTTTATTATTATTATTTATAGACAGTGTAAAATTAGTATGTTGTTTAAACAGATTTAAATAGATTGGATATTATCTTTATCCCTTGCTTGGCTGGCCCCGTTTTGAAATTAGTTTCCACAAACTTCAATTCTATTCTTTTTTTCTCGTGAATCCATTTTTCAAATGTCGAGCAATAATGACAAAGTAATATAATTATTTGTGTCTCATACTTCATTTTTAAGCTGTGGCGACTTCAGAGTTCATTAGTTGCCACTAATGTTTTGGAATGATAAATTTTGTCACATTTCAAGTCCAACCATTTTTAGAACTGCTGGGACCATTTAGTCACGAGATACAAAATTTTCAACTCAAACGAGGATGACGCCAAAAAAATAAAAAATGCAAACGAGACATATGTGAACAACTTAGCTGATATCTTAGGGGTGGATTTTGATAACCTCAGAAGACTAAAAGAAGAAGTTGAGAATAAAAGTGAATATAAACATAAGCAGGAAGTGGAAATTGAAAATATAAAAACGGAAAGAATGGTATGATCACAATTTTTAAACTACGTTTAATAAGTATATTATAATTTAATTTTGTTTTAGAGAATACAATCCGCAATGGAACAAATGCAGCAAGAAATTAATGACTTCAACGACGCAGATGCGGTAGAAGAAAAGGAATTAGACAACGAGATAGAACTTCTTCAGATTAACATAAAGGACCTGGATGACACCAACGCTGCTCTAAAGAAAAACATAAATCACCTGGACGATTCTTTGAGAGTGCAACCGTGCACTTATCAAGAGAAGCTGAAATTATTGCGCCAAATCGATGAATTAAAGATGAAATCACGATGAAACGTGAAAAAATAGAACACGCACAAGCAATAAAAAATAAATTTGATCACAAGCTGGCTAGTGAACTTGATAAGGTAAGACTATAAATAAACCTGGCAGAACAGGACTAATATAAGAAACAAAAGAAACTAGTAACAAAAACAATTGATCTATTCGATGTTGTGCATATGGCAGAGGTTGTCTAACAGCACCAGCTGACACGGGACCACTGCAATCAAATCAATCGTGCAACTAGCTTTTCATTCATGGTAAATTGAGATAACATGCTAAACGAGTTGCCTGTGCATCGCGTATCCCAACTTTAACAATCATAGCTAAAAGTCATATCTTTATACTCATTTTTCTTAGGATAAAACTTCAATCTCAAAGTATGTAATGATGCATGTGTGACAGAGAGTAGGTGTTACAAATTGGTCTAATTAATAATTTCCTATGTTATGTAATAGAATGCAAAAAAATCATTAATTATAATAAACAGAGGTAATATTAAAAGGACATTTAATATGAACATTTATAATTGGACAATTATAAAATTTTAAGAGTTGTACCTCTGTTGGAATATGTCCTAGTTAATGTTTTCAGGTAAGGACTAGGGTAATTCAATGGAATCGATCTCTAATGGAACCCTCTATAAAGAAACCGGAATTAAAGAAACTGTTATTTAGGGGAGAGAGGTTTCCATGATCCAGAATTCTTAACAGAAATAAAACAAGTCTTGGATCACAAGGCTAGCATAGAGAGTACAATATCGAAGGCTCTATCAAAATTTGAAAATGACCTGAAAATGAAGACAGAAAAGAAGCAGGAACTTGAAAAGGAAATTGAGGAGTTGAATCGAATAGACAATTACACAAAACAAGAATGTACGAGACTCTCTGCAGATATTGAGGTTATTAATAAAGAAATGAAGGAAGTAAGTATAAAAAGTTGTTATGTTTAGGATCTTATATTGGCAGTTACCTACCGATAGCTTCTTTTGATCTCAGAAAATTGTAAAACTTAGTGAACCAATTGTCATGGGAATTATCGAACGGCGTAGCCGAATAAAGTATTCGTAACCAGCGGCATAGAGGGGTATGATCCAATGGAATTATCGTTACATCTTATACTCTATATAGAAACATTCATGCTCTTCCTAAATGAAGTAAAACGCATAATAATATATTTATTTACTATATTAATACATCCAGCAGCTTTACAGCTATATAAGGAGTATATGATAAAATAATGTGTATTTAGTATGACAAAAAAATCCCTAATCTTATTTGTTCTATAGGGCTCTAAGTGCCCTATTTTATGAAAAAATATATCAATGTCCTTTAAATAATGTTTATTAACATTTGCCAAAATTTATTGAGCTCATTTCCTTAACTAAAAATATGTATCTGAGTCTATTGATACTAGCTATTTTCATGCATCTCTCCAAATTCTTAAAAGAAATTGAATTGTTTATTGATATAATTGATATAATTGAAGTTATTACCTACTTTAACTACAAATAATATTAACATTTACAGTTATTGTCAGACTGGGACAAAAAAAAGAAATACCACGAACAGCAAATGATGGAGGTACAGGAAAAAGGAACAAGAATATTGGATGAAAAAACTGCATTAAACTCGGAATTGAAGAACAAAAGAGACAATTTAGAATTGGAAGTAAACAAATTTGGTCAGAAGATGTTAAGTTTCTTTATCGAAGTTGCATAATCAAATAACTAAAAATGTAAAAGAGATGGATGTTGTAAGAAGAGAAGTTACACAAAATTATGAAATAAGACTTTTAAATATGTTGGAAAAGCAGAAGCAATTAATAGAGATTGTTAAATCATTTAATAAGTCATACCATAATAGTTTTATAATAATTTTTAATGTGTTAACTTTACCTATTTATTAGAATTTTAATAAAGTTATAAATATGTAAAAGTTTTGAGTTCTTATTTAATTGTCAGAAGTGAATTAATAATACTTGACATTTGAGAATAATATATAATGTATGGATGGTAGGTTTTCAAAGGTTATAAAGTCTTTTCATGTTGGTGATGTATTCTAAAAAAAATGGGGTAATAGAACAGAATAAGCTGCATAATACTATTTTTTTAACCTGTTTGCTTTTTTGGTAAGACTTCGGTTTAGAAAGATGAATAAATTTAAGTGAAATATATATATTTCGATAGAGGAGGAATCCCTTAGCATAGAGGCACAACAATTTTTTTCAGGAAACGAATCCTAAAAAAAGTTATGATTTTTTTTATATTCCATGTTGTCTATGAGAACTTTTACTTAGCAATATATATCATAGATGGCGCCAAGAAACTACAATATTAACTACATAACAACCGACTATAACTAACCTAACCTATCCTGTATAAACTTTATAACTGCGATACAACTAAAATATATCAAATATTATTCAAAATGTAAATCAGAATGCAATAAGAAAAATAGCCGCGGAAGTCACCATATTGGCGGCGGATAGCGCACAGAAGAGCTTCGAAGGGATCACGCTTATGTTTGCAATTCCATCGCCGCCAAAGGTACTCGCAAAGATGATCTGCGAAGGCATCTTCACGAACATGACGACCATGAAAATAGCCTTTCGCAGCCCTCCAAAGCGACTCGGCTTGCTGAGTGTTAGTACCAGTTGGACCTATATAAATAGAACTTATAAGTTGCTCGATTATATGTATAAGCGAAGCAGCGCTACGGCAATTTTCAGGACATACGACCATACGAAAGTCCTCACTGTGTTCAACACCAATCCTTAGAACCCAATGTCCTTCAACTAAACGTCCACGATTGTATTTGCGACGTCCAAATTTCCATTCGTCAATTTGGACATGAATTCCAGGGCCACCGATTTGTCCTCTAGCTTCTTGATCAGCATAGAAATCATCCACCATCATTTCACGAGCTTTTTGATAGCTAAACAATAGGGTTAATAACACGCTTCTTCAATTCAAAACACTTTTATTAACAACTCTACAATTCGTCGATCTTAACTCTGTAACATTCCAATCACAACTCACTCTATCCTAGCAATAACACCACTATTTATATTTTTTACATGTTCTAAAATATTCATATGACATCTAGAATATTTAATATGTCATTCCATACAATTCTTTACTAACAGCTAGTGTATAAACTAAATATACTAAGTATGTAAGCTATAAAACTTAATAATTGTCAGTTGTCACTAATGACACTTAAAAAAATGTCACAATTGGGTTACAAAAAAATTAATAACTTTTTTAGGAGTCTTTTCCTGAAATAAAAAATTGTGTTTCTCTACTCAGGGGGGCCCTCCTCTATCAAAATGCATATACGACCCCTAAATTTATTTATCTTTCTAAACCGAAGTTGAGCCGCTTTTTTTCCTTTTATGTTTAAGCTCTATTCACAATAATATCGTTTTTCTTTAACTATCGATTTACCTACTATCGATAGTTTTGCATGTCTAATGGAAAACGCTAAAACTGTTTGACAGTCTCTGTCTAAATATTAAAAGTGTTGCCAATGTACAAGACTAAAAGTACATATAAAACCTGTTTGACCTCTGTTGCCAGATTCAATGACATCATCAGATACTTGAGAGCAATAAAAATAAGATACTAAAAATATACATATACCTATGCACTTGTAGTAGTGTCTTATATTAATTATGTTTTGAAATGTAAATTTATACAAAGAAGGGCATCAACAAATTATTATTGCATATATCATAAATTCTTGGCAACACTGTTTAATACGCATAACAGACATCTGCAATGAATTTTTAACCTGAAAATTTGAGTAAACATAAAAAATAGAGAAACGTCAAATAGAAAGGTCTAGTTTTATCTTGTATATGATAATGTTTTTTAAATATTAATTTACGGGGTAAAATAATTTATTTTGGAAATATTTTTATACAGAAACAAATCAAACAGTGCAATTATTATGATGAGTCATCCATAACAAAAAGTAAAAAACGATATAAAAACATAATATCTTAAATCAACAATATTTTTCTGTGAAGTGTGTAGAAATCATATTTCGTAAAAGAATGTGCCTTAATTTTAGTATTACAGTAGTGTAGTAGTAACCAGGATGGATGACAGAAGAGTTGCAGATTATTTTGTTGTTGCTGGCTTACCAGATAATCCTGAACCACTTGATGAGACAACTTTATCAGAAGGGGGCAATTTAAAAGCAAGCCATGGTCAGGCCCCCATAACAGATATAAGCGTAATTTTTCCTAGTTTAGATGAGAAAAAACCCGATGACTATGAGATTATCACCAAAACTCCAACAGGTCTAAATGCAGACCTTAATCATGGTAGCTTACGCACCACGGAGTGTTACATATGTATTAGAAGAGGAAGGGATAAACCACCATTAGTCGATATAGGTATGTAATATTTTTGTGCGAATCGAAAACTTATTCTTTATTCACATAAATTCAAAGACTGATTGTTTTCTGTGTTGATTTAGTTTAATAATGTCTAGGTCTCAATATCTAGGTATTTTTGGTACGACTTACTGTGATATAGTTTTGTGGATACAAGGGGTTTATTTTAAGTATTTAGTATATGTTTTCTTGTATAATTTTTTGTGAAAAATAATAAATAAATATAAACAGAAAATTAATATACCTGTAGAGCATATTTTTTTAAATATACATAACGTATTGCTCACGTGTAAATGTGGTAATACGTAGGTGGACGATTTTTACTGTGAATATGCAATATGTCTCATATGCAATACAGTTATAAAATTGAGTGTGTCATCTAGAGAGAGCTATAACTATCAACAAAATTTTATGTATTTTGTTTGCCAAAACCTTGCACCATACACATTTTGAATGTAAAAGTAAACCCACATAGATTTCGATCCCAAGTTTACACTTAATAGTTCAGCCGTCTAACTTTGTTCATATAAATGCTTTATCCAATCATGGAAGCTTTAAGAGTTCTGAAAAAATTCTGGAATATTATATATATTTATTTATTTATTATCCCATTAAATTAAGAATATTGTTTTTAACTTTATCAAGAAATATTGACTTTAAAAAAAGAGATATTCGACATGCTGAAATACCTTTTCAATGGGCATCCATAATAGAGGAATGCACATCGTTAGTGAAAAACTACGAGAGATTTTTTTCTTCAAATTGAAGTATGCTACTAAGCTTACAGCCATGCTTGCGACCTAATCGCCGCGACCTAAACATGGCAGTCAGGTCGCAGAGAAATTGAAGTTTGTATCCTGGCCAATCTATGCGACCCGACAACATTTTTTGGTCAATAATAAACCGGCTTGTGACAGATGATGATATGATGATATTAGCATTAATTGTTTCTCGTTATTTAAAAAACAGCGGAGAAAAAAGAAAATATAGTGGTCATCTAAATAATGCACAGAGATTCGCATGTGGACATTGTGGATAAAATACTTTTTCAAACTTGAATGTTGAATGTATTTCTTTTCCTAGCCTTCTTTTTTTCCAGAATTATTAAGTCAATTTCATTTTTTTAACCATTACGTTAGCAGTTGCACTCAATAGCTTCCCTTTCACATTTTGTAGTAGCGGCCAGGTTTGAATTGTGTTAATGAATAACTCAATCAATAAACATTTTCACTTCCCTTAATGTGTTGTGTTTGTGTAGTAGTAACAACACATGGCTATTATGGATGCAATACATTACTATCTGAATGCCAGTCTGTCCACTCACAAAAGAAATAATGGGGAGCTTTTTTGCCAGCGCGTCTCAAAAACACCAGCTCAGAGCGTTTTTAAAACCAATTGCTGTTGCAGGTCACAACTAGGGCCACCTTTTGTAAAGAATAATGTATTACTGCGACTTGATCACAGCGTTCAAGTCGTAGCGATTAAGTCACAAGCATGGCCCTAGACTAATAGACTAAGAGCATGTAAAAAAGTATTTATTTTTGTCTGTCATGGTTAAGATAGTTAAAAATGTATATGGGGGGTGTTGAATTTGTGCATTGTGTTTTTAAGGAGTTGCTACTGAAATAATTTCATAAGTCAGTGATAACATAAAGACGACTAGAATTATTTTTCTTCTTTAAAAACTTTTGTTCGATCCTAAATAGGCTCGCATAAGCCGTGTGGCACATTTCTGCCATTTTTTATTGCGAAAGTGGTATTTTTAAAGTTTTTATGGTATTTTTCATGGAGTAAAATTGGCTTATACCCTATTTGGCGTCAAACAAAAAAAATGTTGTTTTACAGCAGACAGTATCTCCTATTTATAGCAATATGGCATTAACAAATACTAGAATTTGAAAACTAAACACAACCATATATTTTTTGACAGTGGCTGTGATACCATATTTTTGCGAATTTTTAGAATTATGTTATTGTCCTTAGATGTTACTTTTTTCTAATAAAGAATTAACTAACATCAGAAATGAGTTTTTTGCTACCTGTATATAGTATGTATATTGCCAAAACATAAATAGGTTTTTTATTACATATTGCGCATTAAGTACTGCTAATGACAATTGTTAATTTAAATTCGTAATTTATAATGCATTGACTGCCCATTGATATGAATACTTAGGTATGTATGCATATCAAATAGTGTTATGTAAATTATTTTGAGGAGTGAGCAATGTAAAAACAATTTAATTATTATCAGATTAGACTGTTTCATTAACCAACTTTTTCAAATTTCCAACTACATATGTCATATTTTCATAAATTTAAATCCATCTACATATATTTGTTTTATTATGTATTTCATATCAATTTTTTTAGAAGTATACATACCTCATGAGGCTACATATACAAGTTAGTTCTTTATATTTTATTGTTAGTTAATTTTCCGGAAACTGTAATAGCTGAAGGAAGATTGGTTAAATATAAGATCCTAGATCCTAGATATGGATAAATAAATTTGGATAAAAGTTGCTTATGAAATTGCAAAATGCAATTAAAAAACTTGTTTCCATATCTTTATCACACTGTTTTAGTCACAAATAAAACCCTTTTTTGTTATAAAACCATATTTCTTACTATAAAAAAATTATTTTCACACAGAACCAGAACATGTATTTTCAAGAACATGCCAATTTCTTATTTTTACATTTAAATTTTCACATTTACATAGATTATGTTATGTAAAAATACCTCAAGGGATATTTTTCAGTATCCATGTAACCTCTAAAAATTAGTTCAATTTCTCTGGCTTTCAATATTTCGTATTGTTATTGAGACTTTACAACATCCATGACTTTTATAAAAATTTAAGAAGTTTCACTTTATACATGGTTGAATAACTTTCTCAAAAAAATAATTAGGTAATAACAGTTTATAGAAATTAGATTTTTGTAAAATCAGTCTCTCTTTTCAATAGAGTTTTTATTCCATTTTTTTTATTAATATCAGACCAATGTATTTTTAGGTATTATGTACGAAGGTAAAGAATATTTGATGTCCGATGCAGAAGTTGTAAAAGAGAGTGTAGGAGGCAACATTGCAAATGTAAACAATTCTACATCACAAACTTTCATAACCTACAGAAGAGGGCAGGCGACTATGCCATGCAATGCGCTAGTTGTGACGGACATTTGCATTGTAATAGCAAGTAAAGGAGAATCTCCACCCCATGCCTTTTGTTGTATAAATAAGAACCTGAATAAAGGAATTGTTGGTAGTGATGTATTTTTATGTTACAAAAAGTCTATGAACAGAGCTAAACTACTAACTTACAAACCTGCTGTTCTCTCCAGGTCAGTAACTTTAAATTTAGGGAAAAAACACATTAGTTTTACACACTGAAATATTACACTGTACTCAACGCGCGTTTTGCCAACCACATTGGCTTCATCGGGGAGATGATAGTTTATACTGTTTCTATTGAGGTTCCATAGATTAATTACATTTATTAATTTCTAAATTCTTCAATGCATTTGTTAATATCTGCTATATTTCTTATTATTGTGAAACTCTAGCCATCCAAAAATATGTTATCAAATCGAAAAACGAAACTTTGTTGTCAAACTTTTGACAAGAGGCTGTCGCAATTGGAAAATAAATAATGGCTGTCACATTATGTAACTGCCTTGACAATGAAATAAGGTTATATAATTAAGATAAAGATATATATAGACATCCAAAAAAAACGTCATCAACTCTGGCTATGAACAGAGAGATGGAAATAGCGGTCATGTCTAATCTTTTCGGTTATGTCAAACTTTTGACAAGTGACTGTCACAATTTGTAAAATAAACAATGGTTGTCATATGATGTGACAGTCTTGACAAGTACATAAGGTTATAAATACGATCAAGAATAGAAATATGTCTTTTTTTTCTCGGCCAACTTTGATGACGTTTTTTTTTTGGATGTCTCCATACATAGATATATAAGAATAAAAATACATATTTTTGCCTCAGCCAGCATTGATTTTTTTTTTTGGATGGCTCGTTATTTATACTTTTATGGTTATTGTCAAACACTCAAACAGGTGTTGGGCCATTAGATTTCTTTGTTCTTTAAATGTAGTTAAAGTGTTAAATGTGTTTTTTATTTACCCAAAATAATTTTCCACAATTTTTACAAACAACATAAAATGTACTTTACGTACATTAACTATTTGTTTTATATTTTGGGTTGCTTAAAAAAAGTTATTTTTTGAGAACTTCATGAAAGTAATGTTAACATATTTGGAGATTTTTTCCTAACCCACGAATTTAGGTTTGTAAGGCAACATAAAATGTTTATTCCAGTTTTTCAGAAAAGTCATGGGATGAAAGTGAAATTTGCTTAAATGTAAATTTATTTATTTATTAGTTGTGTCGGTAACCATTACTCATGGCTAAATTGTTAATAATTTCTTCTCATATTCAAAACTATTTAGTACTATTTACTGAGAGGAAAGTTTAATAAAAAGGTGAATGTGATAATGAACCCTTGCTTTTTTATTAGGGATATATTGAGAGTACCAGTTTCTTTCCTAAATGTATCAGATTCTAACCTTTTCTATCTTTAATTACTAATACCTACATGTAAAAATGGTAGTTTATTATCCTTAAAATCAGATTGAATTTACAGTTGGAAAATGGTCTGTTATTTGAGTAATAAAAAATTCTGCCTAAGGGTTCCAGTACCCCTCAGCATAAAATAAAGTTGTAAGTTAAGTCATGGGTGAAAGTGAAATTTGCTTAAATGTAAATTTATTTATTTATTAGTTGTGTCGGTAACCATTACTCATGGCTAAATTGTTAATAATTTCTTCTCATATTCAAAACTATTTAGTACTATTTACTGAGAGGAAAGTTTAATAAAAGGTGAATGTGATAATGAACCCTTGCTTTTTTATTAGGGATATATTGAGAGTACCAGTTTCTTTCCTAAATGTATCAGATTCTAACCTTTTCTATCTTTAATTACTAATACCTACATGTAAAAATGGTAGTTTATTATCCTTAAAATCAGATTGAATTTACAGTTGGAAAATGGTCATGTTATTTGAAGATAAAGATAAAAAAAGCACATTCTACGCCTAAGGGTTCCAGTACCCACTCAGCATAAAGATAAAGTTAGAATTTTTACCAAATTTAGCAAACTTTGGGCTAATACTTGAATTGTTCCTTGGCTTCTGATTCAAATTTACTCATGAAACAATTGAACCAAAGATGGCAAAGACTTTCCCATTAAGTTGTCTTCACACTATTGAAAAAATGTCATTTTATGGAAAAATGACTCATGCATACAAAGACCCATATATTGGATATATTCGTTTACAATGGTGTTATCAAACTCACTTTATTTAAGTAATTTAAGTATGAAATATTTACTGTTTTTTTGTAGCTCTAACAATTTGTGGTTTTCAGAGACAATTAGTTTTGTATATGTCATTGAAACCTGAATTAATCTATTCTACCTGAATCTAACTATTAAGGATGTTTTCACACAATATTTTACAGGTATCCACTGACGGATCTCTCCAGCTTTCCTTTTCCAAACTCGGTGCCTTTATTTTGTTTACCTATGGGAGGAACATTGGAGTCATGGCCTGTCGAAGCTACTAGACCAAAACCTGTATTCAGTACTTTTGTTCTGACTGTTTCTGATGCGAAACACAAAGTATATGGATCTGCTGTTACCTTTTATGAAAAGTTTCCAATGGAAAATGTGACTGATGAGCAAAAGGAGCTTCTGAATTACACAGATGACTCAAAGTTTGTTTTAAATGTCAACAAAAGCATATGTGTCCTTTCTCACTGGCCTTTTTCGGAAGATTTTGAAACTTGGCTGCGTTGGTTACATGTAAGATTTGCACTATGTAGAACTAATATTAATTTTTAGCACTATAAAATTATTTCATGATCAGTGTCAGTTAAAGGTTACTACTTGGTCAAATGCTCTTTTTCTACTTTTACCAACTTACTGATACTGATGAGAGCAGTATCATAACAATTTAACCAAGATTTTGTGAATACACCTAAAGAGTAAACCAAAATTTATCAAAATTCTCACAGCCGTTTTAGAGTTATTGTTAAGTGGTTAGACCCCCCTGGAGTGCGAAAAATCAAGGCATTGTTTGGGAATTTTTTTCTGCTCTACTGATAAAGTGATCAAAAATTCATTGTAGGACTTAATAAAGTACATAATAAGGTATATACAGATATTTTTTTGTTCAATAAAAAATACAAAATGGCGTCATAAATACACAGCGAACACATACTCTTTTTTTTTTGTTAACCATCGGTGGGCAACAGCAAATTTTAACAGCTACTAGAACAAACAAAAAATGTTTTACATTATCTAAATAGGTTTTTCTAAAGCGGTACACAAGATTATTGTAAAATATTGATTTTTGCAAAATGACAGCAGTTTAAAAAAAGAAAATCAAATTTTACAAAAAAAACGATATTAATTTGTTTATAAAAAGTGTAATTTTCAATGTAAACCATTAAAGAAAGTCGTATGTACCGCTTTAGATAATTTATCTGAGAAGCTACAGTCAAAATTTCAAGTCAATCGGATAAAAATTGAGCGAGTTATACTGCCCACCAGTTTGAAAAACATGTTTTCGAAGGAAACGCGTTTAAAGTTTCAAGATGTGTTTACTTCATGAAAGTTTCAAAATACAGGCATGTTAATTTTTTCACCTTTAGTCTGCTTTACCAGGACCATATATCACAATTTTCAAATTATCGATCGGGCCGCAGATACTCCAAAATGCTATATATGGTACTAAGAATACCGCAGCAGAGGGGTATTTTCGAATATTTCAGAGCAACATAGTTGTTTCACAAATTAGGTTAAAAATAATTGTTAAACTTAAATTTTTCCCAGCAATAATTCCTTTTGGATATCATTCTTGGGATGTTTTTACAACATTTAAGCAAAAAAAGAAATTCGAAAAAAAAAATTCCAGAGGGGTCTAACTCCTTAAATAACGATTTTTTGGATGAATATTTTAACTTGATTTTTCCATATATTGCATTTATTTGTCACCCGTAACCGTGCAGTAAGAAGTTGATACAATTTTCGGACACCTTGTATACAGTGTGTACCAAAAAGCGTGCAACATTATGGGAACATTTTATTTTCGATTTGTCAGACAATTTTATTCTTGATAAAAGTTGGTGTATTATCTAACACTGCATTTGAACCTACAATATTTGACAGGTTTCCTATAATTTGGCAGTTTTGAAAACATAGAAATAACCCCAAGTTTATGTCCCCCCCTTTGAGTTTTGATTTTGTTAAACTTTGAAGCTCTTACCATTCATTTCTTCTATTTTCTTGTTTTATATAAAAATACTAATGAAAAAAAATGTAAAGTTTACGACATAACGTGGTAATAAAAAGTTTTATAAAAACAAAGTATAATTATTAAGTTTCGGTCAAAAACTGTCGCTGAAAAATATGAAAAACCTGATTATTGCCTTTTGTGACCAAAACTTTGTATTTGAATATGTACCTTTTAAGTAGTAATAAGATTTGTATATAAACATGTATTGTTCTCAAAAAGTAGTGTAGTTTACTACTCTTTTGGTAATTTCTATATTTTCAAATTTACCGCCAAATTATAGGATATCTTTCAAATATTGTAGGTTCACATGGGATATTAAATAATGCACCAACCAACTTTTATTTAGATTAAATTTTCTGAGAAATCCGAAATAATAAAGATTCCCATGTGTTGCACACTTTTTGGTACACACTTACTCAATGCGAGCATTTCAACAAACAGCTAGTCGTCATCAGGTGGTGATTAAAAATAACTTAGAAAATGATCTAACTATTTATCCAATTTATTCTAATGTTCCTGTTACTGCTCAGTGAACTTGTGTCCTTATTATCAGCAAGAACAGTTGAACTGTTAAATATCTTCATTGTTCTGCTATTACATCTAATGATTTGTAATATTTCAAATATATTACGTGTTTTATTAGTTTCACTTGAAAGCATGTTGGGTTACAAAAGATTACTTTCAGATTTAAAGAATAATATGCCTTTCCTGTATATACAATAATATGTCATGTATAGGGTCTGTAAGTGTGCCATAATGCAGAGTTAACTGCATTCAACTATCCAGAGCTCCCGCATAGGACCGGCATACCACGACATAGGACGAGTCCCAGCACGTTACCAGGTACAGTCAGTGGCTTACGTGTGCACGAACAAGAAATACACGCGTATATAATTTACAAGGCTTTAAAAAATACGGTTTATACTTTAATTATTATAAGTTGTATAGTGCCGACCCTGCGTTATGGCAGACATTTCCGGACCCTAGTCATGTACGATATATTTTCATGAAATAAAAAATTATTGCCCTCATAAACGGTGTTCATTGAAATACACCACCCATGAAAAAATGTTTCGGACAAAACAAAAAGGATCGCCTTCCTGTACTACTGACCTTGACCTCAAGATCATTTGAAGGTCATGTTCTAATGCAGCTACTTCAAGAGGACATGTCTCATGTAAAGAAATTTTTTGACGCATTCATCTGAAATCAAAAAAATGAAACATTTTTACAAAATATAGGGTTATTGTTAGTGTTTATCATAGGGGTTTTTGAAATTCAATTTTACGCGATTTGGTGCAACTTTGAAAAACATGTTTTCACCTTAATTTCTACCTTTAAATTGTTTAAAAACATTTTTCATAAAAAATCCTATGTTGATCACTAATGGCATCATTTGTGAACATTTTAAAAGCAAAATCATAAAAATCGGTTGATTGGTGTTCGAGAAAAATTTAATTCCAGTTTCAAAAACGTTGTTTTGAGAAAAACGCGTTTGAAGGTTTTGTTAACGTTTTTCATATAACTATGAAATTTGTCTTAATGTCGTCACAATTCCCGACAGGACACCCTCTCTTTGTAGACCTCATTTTAGCTTCCGTCACACGTCAGGGCATTTTTTCCACTGAATCCGCATTTCGCCATTACGGATAATAAGTAACAGACAATAAGTTGTCAATTCGCCTGTTACTTTGATGGTCAGTTTTCCTGGACCTCTTCCCCCAAATCCCTTGTTTGTTTTCTTCGCATTATGGAGCCTCGTTCCCATGCGTTTCTCCACGTGACCGAACGCATTGGCCGTTTTCATTACTTTCGGATCGTTGTTCTACGGGTCCAAATCCAAAATCGTGAAGTCATTACCTTATCGGCTTTCCCCTTGCCAATATAATGAGCATATTTTACATTATGCTTTTCTTATGATCGTTTGAACACTTCCTTTACACTGTCCACCTCATCCGTGCGAATCGGATTTCAGTAAAAAACAAAAAAACGATTTTTTGAAACCGAAGCGGGAAAGCCCCCTTAAGGTCAAGGTCTATAGTACAGGAAGGTGAACAACTTTTGTCCAAAACATTTTTCGTAGGTAGTTAATTTTCGGAGGTAATCCCATCCATCGATTTAAAACGACTCGTCTTGTATGTATATTGTGTTTTCCAGGAATAAAAACATTTTTATTTTCTAATTATTTATTGCATATATGTGCTCTTAGGGTATGACTGCAAGTGGAAAACCCCAAAGCATTCCCATAGAAAGGTACATCACTCAATTACTAGACGAAGTACCCTTTCCCTCTCCGAGAATATTACTGCAGCTATCAAGCGATATCAAGCACAGAGTCATATTAATGCAGCCGGAGGATTTGCCTTTGCCAAGAAGTGCGGCAAATTTCAAACAGTTACTTCTTAACTTGGGCTCGGAGAACTGCCTGCAAGTTTTACTGTTAATATTGACGGAACAGAAGATTCTGATTCACTCCCTGAGACCAGATACATTAACCTCAGTAGCGGAAGCTGTATGCACCATGCTCTTTCCATTTAAATGGCAGTGCCCGTATATACCCCTTTGTCCTCTTGGTAATGTTACGGTTTGAGATATAATCATGTGGATCTACAATTTTATTGTTTTGTTTTGTAGGTCTAGTCGAAGTCTTACATGCACCGTTGCCATTTCTAATTGGTGTAGATTCAAGATTTTTTGACCTGTATGATCCTCCACCCGATGTGAGCTGTATTGATTTAGACACCAACATTATTACAGTGAGATTATTGAAAATACTTCTTGTTGATTTCTTTTGTAACCACTCATAATTTAGGTAGCTGAAATGCAGAGACAGAACCTCAATATAAAGTTACTTCCGAAGAGACCGGCGAAATTGTTAAAATCCACCTTGGACCACTTATACTATCAGCTAAGGAATACTCCGACAGTGAGTGTTCCAGAAATTGTAGATCCCGAAGATATAGAAGCGGAGTTTCAGAGGAGACGAAAAGATGTGAGTTATACCTATTCAAAATTACTCTTTTTTTATTATATATGTCATGACTATTCTCAGTTTTGCCTTTGTGGAAAATAATGCAATGAAATGAAATTGGTCCACTGTTAACAAATTATTCATTCAAGTTTATTGAAGCTTTTTTTTTGCATTATAGACAAACTGCATCTGAAATATTGATAAACCCAGTACTCGATACTACTGTTTAATTTATGTTTGACTGAAAAAAAAAAAATGTTTATTGTATCTGTCTGCTTTATCTTTTATGAAAATTTACCCATAATTACAGATATATGGTTGTTTCAATTTGTGTAGGAATATCATTATGTTTAATTTTGTCCCACCAAAAAAAGATTTTTTCTAATTTCAGTGAAGCTAAATACGTGTGTTTTTAAGCTTAAATATGTTTTATTAGTTTTCTAATATTCAAAGAAAGTATGTAATGACCATTTAATTTCACTCTAATTATTTATTTTCACTTATTATTATACCAATTTATAGAAACCTAACAAGCCATCCGAAAAAAATGTCATCAAAGTTGGCCAAGCAAAAAAAGACGTATTTCTATTCTGTCTTAAATTTATAACCCCATTTAATTATCAAGGCTTTTACATTATGTGACAGCCATTATTTATTTTACAATTGTCACAGCCACTTTTCAAAAGTTTGACAACAACAAAGTTTCGTTTTGAGCTTCAACATAACCGCTATTTCCATGTCTCTCATTCATAGTCAGTTTTGATGACTTTTTTTTGTGACCATTATAACTTGTCAGATAAGGCATCCATCGAACTTTTCTAGGATCACTAGGATTATTAGAGTGTAGTTAAAAGGTCATGGCATACTTAAACTGAAAATTAGATAAGGAATATAATACATTTATGTGCTTAAAAACTCATTTATTAATGTATCACTGAACTCAGAAAATTATGAGAATTCCAAGTAGTATACAGGGTGTTCAAAATTGGTGATGGTATTGCTATCCTGGAAACTATAAGAGATACAAAAACAGTTAAATTGGCAAATTTTCAGATAATTTTATGAGTAACTAAGCGTAGCTTAGAGAATGCCTCTTTTCTTTTTGGTTTTTGAGAAATTTTGAACCGAAATGTTGAACCGAAACGTCCATTTTCGAAAATCTTCTATAACTCATTTATGTTTATAAATCTTTTAAATCCATGAATACATTATTAAGGCAACTTTTTGAGGGCAATTCAGTTCTTTAATCGTATTAAGGTTTCGAAGTTTCAACTTTCTGAAACCACCATCAACTTCTTTTTTCTTATGGCAGTCACATTGGATATTGTATTACTTTAAAAGTACAGAGTTTTCTTGTTCCAATGGTACCTAACACGATAAAAAAATAAATTACTACTAACAAAAACAATAAAACCCCTTTTCAGGGAAAGTGCTGCAACCTGGCAACACAGCTAAATAAAATTAACAATTTTAACAACCAAGGAGACTAGAACTAAGGAGACCGAACTCGTTCGGTATCATGGGCTCGTGTATGTTCGCCTCAGAAGGCGCTGTAAGCAGTCCTGTACTCGACGTCACATGATGAATATTTAGTATTCCATACAATTCTTTACTAACAGCTAGTGTATAAACTAAATAGACTAAAGGCCGTTTTTACAGTTCACAATTTTTATTGTTGGCAAGAAAAATTGCAGCAATTCTTAGTGCGCGCACGCGTATTTATGTTTGTTTGGACAATTTCTTAACAAATAAACATAAATACGCGTGCGCTAATAAATTGCTGCAATTTTCTTGACGGCAATTAAAATTGCGAACTGTAAAGCGGCCTTAAATATGTAAACTATAAAACTTAATAACTGTCAGCTGTGACTAATGACACTTAAAAAATGTCATAGTATCGTTACATGCCGTTTGGCTTTAATAAAAATACAATTTGAATGTTAAATAAATATGGTTCGAAAGTGCTGTGTTGCATTGTGTGATACAAGAAGCGTTCCGAAACGTCAGAATAACCTGACATTATTTCAAATTACTGATGTATGTATGAAATGAAATATTTTCCTTTGTTGTATTGTTAACGTTGAAGCATGTAACATGATATATTTTGAGTACATTTTCATAATGATAATTACGAAAATATGTAATTGCAAAGATAACAACAAAGTATTCACACCACGGACATTCACATGGACTCTAACCTCTAACGCACACAGATTAGTACAGAACCACAGTGTACGTATAGATATATATTTGTGTACCATGGTACACAACTGCTTACAGCGCCTCTGGAGGCGGACATATTTGAGCCCGTCGCGTTATACAGCAAAAAGCCGCAGCTCTGTCTCCTTAGTTCTAGTCTTCTTAACAACACTTGTATCTCTCATTGTCGATGTCTAGTTAATTAAAAATAAATAACTAAACTTAGAGGTTATTAAAATGTTATCATTAAAAATCAAAGGAAGCTAATTAAAGAGGCCGCCGCCAATATATTTTTTTAAAAGTGTTCTGAAATGTGCCAGTCCAAAGAAAGTATTTCCTACATTCTTGTCGGGAACTTACTTGAATTTGAACTTTTACTTAATTTTGCACATCGCATTTGGCACTTGATCGAAAAGCTATGAAAGGCTAAAAATAAAATAATACAAGTAATGAAACAGATTACTTATACCTTAAAAATTACATTTGAATACACTACACTCAAAGCAAGTTCATCGTACATAAGATAAAATCATAGTTATATATAATATTTTTAGTACAGCTCTGATAACACGTTGAATAGTATTAGCCAGCACTTGTTATATACACTATTAATATTAATTCTAAATTAAATGCTGAATAATATTAACTGTCATATTATTTAACCCTTTCACTGCAGGAACTGTATAAAGCCATAAAAAAAATGTGTGGTTGATATGCGAGAGCAGGATATTTTACGCTAGGGTAGAGAAGTTCTTTAATGCGTGAGGCGGGCGCAGCCGCATGATTTATTGCACTATTGGTTGCCTATTTTTACTGATTTTAAATATCTCACCACACACTGCTGTCAAAAAATGTACCATCGCGTTAGTGCGGGAGCTGGATATAAAGTGGACGCCGCTTATAAGACTCACGGATATAAGGTTCAGTTGCCTATAAGACTCAAAATCGCCAGAAACAGTCCCGACGTATCCGAATACATTGAAAAAAACTCGGTTATGTGACTCACCACTTCGGATAAAAGACACAGTTTATGAAAAATACATAACTGAAATGATGGAAAGTAACAAAAAACAAACAAAAATAAAAAAAATCTTTAAACGTATAACGTAAACTTTTAACGTATGTTAGTACGTATGTATTTGAACAGTTACCTTTTTTTGTAAGTAAATAACACGCTATTGTGTTGTATTATGTCTATTCACAGGTAAAATAAAGTGTGTGTATTACATACATTCTAAAATCTTGTTTTTCCCCCTTCGCTTATAAGGTTCATCCGCTTATTAGACTCACTTTTTGCTGGTCCCAAGGTGAGTCTTATAAGCGGCGTCCACTGTATCTGCATATACATATGTACTCGTGTATCACGCGCTGGCAATTCAAATTGCAGTTTTTCGTCGGTAGAAGTTGTAAGTGCATTATCATGTCGCGTAAACTAATTTGTATGTCAAATTAACTTTTTTCTTCTTGTTATAATGCATGTGATGCGTTACCTAAAACTTAAGATTTGTAGATACAAAATTATTTAAGTGCGGGAGATGGCCGAATCCGCATTGGCTATATAAAATCACAACTACTAAAACGTGGTTACTAGCGGGAACCGTACGCAGCCGCGCGAGGTTCCCGGCACCGCACACTGTATTAGAATCAGGTGCCGCAGTGAAAGGGTTAAGATGTTATGGGACACCTTTAAAAGTTGAATGTAAAAATTTCCTTATACGAAAAATTTTAAAAATAACACTACTTTCAGTTGGCCCAAGAACTAGAAATACAAGAAGCATTCCTTAAGTTTATGGTGTTAACTTTGAAAGGCTACAGGAATTACTTGTTACCGATAACCAAGGCTCCCACAGTAGGTACGACCGATCCCCAAGCGCTCTTCCAGCTGGCGATTTTCTTAAGAGTAGAGACAAGGCACACAATAAATTTTTCACTATGATGATGAGGACGCAGATGTTCATTAGGTTCATCGAAGAGAGGAGTTTTGTGGTGGACGGAGATCAGGGACTTGCGTTTTTTGACGAGTGTATCGAGAAAGCAGGTAGCGAGGAGGGCCCTGTTATTCGACTGATGGAGTTAGATTTAGTGCATAAAAGTGATAGAACTGTTTTCGTGTTGCCGCCCGAACCATCCGCCCAAGGTAAGTTGTTGGTAGTCTCGGTAAGGAAGGTAAGTTCAAGAGATCAGATTCACTACGAATTATTGTAATTGCAGGTGAAATGTACGAATATACTCATTTTGCCTTGAATCCCATGCTATTGACAAGTTCTGGTAAGAAACGGACTCACCTTTCATCCCTGTACCAAGCAGTAATTCCTGGATCTCCGATGGCTCGTAGAACGAAGCATGAAATAAAATCTGCACAAAAATTGGCTCGGTGAGTAGAAAAAATCATGTAATAAATAAAATTATTGTTCTCGGTATGTTTTAAGGAATTATATATTTATGGATTCTGAGGTTACTGTAGCATATTTTACAATTAAATTTTAGTTTAAATGGTCATTGAATCATTAAATATGTACCTCAAAAATGTTTTAATACGGAAATGCGAATAAGACAAGTTAAATATAGCTATAACTTATGCGCATAAAAATGCTACCCATTGCCAAATTTTGTGATTATATTTTTTAACATAACCCTCAAAAATCGGTTTTAATAATTTGTAGGACATCAAAATTTATATGAATTTAGAAGTCATGGAACATATTTTTATATGCTTCTAAGCAATAGGAATATTGCGTATTGGAATGTTTTCTGCACGTTTTTTATTTAATTATTGTAAATCTGGGTAATTCTCATTTTGGAGGTCGAAAATTGATGATTTCATGAAAATGTCTTCATTATAATTTATGGTGGATTTTTCAAGTCTTACTCTAGAAGAAAAAAATAGCCGCTGAGCTTGCAGCCCCTACAGCCCTTAATTAGGGGGGGGGGGGTTGAAAAAAAAATGTCATCCATGGAAGTGACATAATACAAGAAAGCAACACTGTTTAGAAAAACTATGTACCATTTTGTTACAATATTACTTTGATTCATCTTATCACTTTTATTTCCATAGTTATAAAAAAAAACATAATTAAATTGTTTGATTCAGTTTTAAATGATACCTTATAAGTTTTTACTTAATCAGATTTATAGGAACTAAATAACGATTTTATTATTATCACTTGGCTTACATCTATTAACCTTCTTAATTATTACATCTCTTACTGTGATAAAATAACACAGTCTTACTGTGATAAAATAACATTTTTACGAAAGTACAACAAACTTAACTGACTACAACATTAATGTAATCAGTCATGAAGTTAGCAGACATATACTAGTTTCTACAAATAAGTTAAAATTTTAAAAATCCAAAAAAATGCACTTGTAGAAAATTGAAAAATCTATATGTGCAATTTTTTTTTAATAATTTATCACCTTAGAAGAAATATAAAAAATTTTAAATGTTGGCTAACTTCAAGAACATTAATAAAATTGTCACTTCCATGGATCAATGGTCACTTCCGTGGATAAAAAAACCATCCACGGAGCCATGGAAGTGACTCAAAGTGACATTTTTGTATTAAAATTTTTAAAACATAACCTCTAAATCAGACATGGAGTTAATGACTTGGCATTGTATTTATCATACAAAAACTTAATTAAATCACATATACAAAGTTTCAAATATGCTCGACGAGTTGTGTTGAATAAAAACTCAAATTTTCTTGTTGTGATTACGACATCAGTATAAACGGACCACTGGCTTAAGATGGCGTGTCAGTACTGTGCCTACAGCCATTTGGGTTTGGTTCCCCACGCAATATTTTTTAAAATAAGGGTTGTGACATAGGTCCACGGAAGTGACAAAAAACTGATCACAAACTTTGAGATAACGGTTCATATTAAAATCAGTGTAACTATAAATATTATACTGTACTATTTAATGAGTTATTTATCATAGTTGATATTGGCTCGCTTTAAAAGTGGATATTATAAAGAAATAAAGACTTCCACACGAAGCGGGGAGGTCACATCCACGGAAGTGACATTTTTGATGCTTTGATGCTGTATAAAAAATTATCTGTGTGGCTTATTTACATAATTTAGCTTGACAGGATATTATTTCATCAATATTTAACTAAAAAAAATAACCAATCCCATAATTAAGTACTAAAGTTCACGCCGATTTTTGTTGAAAATGAGAATTACCCATATACACCTTTTTCTCTCATCCCACACCTGACACCATTGTAATGGTTTCTTCAACTTTAGGATTCATTTAGGTGTAAAAGTTGTGCTTTAAAAACACAAAAATTAATTTGATGCAACCCAAAGCTTAATTACACCACAAACTAAAACTAACAATTTTTAGTATTTAGTACATTCACTCACACGTGTGAACCATATCTAACTTAATTTTTTTAGCAAATGTCTTGATCACCAGACTTATGGGCGAAATGTTTATGTGGCACCTGTCACACATTATATTTTATGATACTGCCCAGCATGTTGTCCTTAAATGTCGGTAAAGAGAAAGCAATATTGCAACAAGCATACGAGTTGCTAGTCCGTGCTATGCACCAACAACTTGCCTGTGATGAAGTGTGCTACCGTCTGATGATGCAGTTATGCGGAGAACAGTCGAGGCCTTTACTAGCTGTAAAATTACTTGTTCTGATGAAGAAATATGGTATACAACCAAATGCTCTTACTTATGGGTAAATACATTGATAACTGATTAATTTTGCCTTGATTATGTTAATTTTGAAAATTCTTAGGTTATATAACCGCTGTGTCTTAGAGGCTGAATGGCCTGCATCCTCTGGGTCAAGTCAGTTGTTATGGAACAAACTAAGAAACGTGGTTATAGGCGCTGCCCATTTTAGATGGGCGGCTAAAAAAAGCGGCACTTAAATTATCTGCTTCTACAGAGGGTGGTGAGTATTTTGGAAAGTTGAACGTATTTAATTTTACAATGCTTTGACAATTTCAGGTAGCAGTTTGTTGGATCAGACAGACAGAGCAGCATCTCGTTCGTCGTTAGATTCTCATGAAGCAATACGTGAAGACAGTAGCTTACTCGAAAAGTTCAGTAAGGTCGCCAGTATAGTTAAGGATAGTTTTAACGGTCTGGAACAAACAACAGTGGATGGTGGTGGAAGTAGTGAAGATATAAATAGTAACAGCGGAAAATCCGATGAAAATGTAGAGGATAAGTTGGCCGAGAATTACATATCTCCTGACAGCCCATCAGAGTGCCGACTCCTTTCTAGATCTGAGTGCGGGTGATGCGAATATTATAGATAAATTGCAAAAGTAATAATAAGAAACCTTGCTCAAGATCGCTTCACTTCAATGGAGAACAGGAAAAGTTAGTCACGAATGAGAATAATTCTCCAGGAAAGTAAGTTTACATGATTATAAACAGATTTTTTTTTTTTTGGTTTGGTTGGATTAGGTCCAGGAGTAAATAACAACTATTCGATTTTTGCCTAACGTTTCGGAGCTTTATTTCTCCTTACGCAAAAATCGAATAGTTGTTATTTACTCCCCTGGACCTGGAGTAAAGTTTGGATTCAACCAAACCAAAAAAAAAAAAAACTGATAGAGAAGAAGGTCGCTAAATTCCCCACAGATATTATAAACAGACTTGTAGTTTTAGAGAAATGCCATTCTCCGTAATTTTGACTTTTTATGAGCAAATTCTATCTACCCTATTTTGAATCACTTGAAGTGAAAACAATTCAGTCCATCATCTTCAAGCATCAGAAACCCCAGATCTGAATTTCAACCTCTTTAGGTCTTGACAGTGTGGTATATCTGGCAGTGAAAGACTAAGATCCAACTTGCAAAAGTGAAATGTTGATATCATATTTTTTTAATTTAAGGTGGAACTCTCTGTGCAGTATGTTTGTAATGCACGATAAATTAATCATCTATTATTATATACCAAGTTTGGACAATTAAATAATTTATTGACTGCGTTTTTAAAAGTCGATTTATAGTCAGAAATTATGGCAATGCTGAACGGTTTGAAAGATTTGCTTTCAGCAGTTGGGTAGACTACTCGGCGAAAATTGTTGACAGAAAGTAATTCTAACCTCAAAAAGTTTTGTCGGTGATGGTTGGCCAAGCGGAAATTTTGATAAATCGAATGAGAAATCTGATAGATTATGTAGGAAAGGTCGTTTTATTTCGGCAAACAATTACGGAGAGTGCAATGTGCGTTAGACAGGGAAGAAACGCAAAAAGGAATAATTAGGAGACGCGGCGTTGCCGCTGTCCAGCAACGCCAGCCTGATTGCGTGGAACACATTATATTAATAATCAACATTAAATTAATAATTGCGTGCAACACAGCTGGTCAATCATGTCCATGTAAATCTATGTTCCTCCTAGACGTTATTGCTATGCGTGTACAAAGTTTCAGATTTTTCTAATCATTCAAAACATAGTTTTTATCAAATTCAATAGCTACGTCCATAAGAGCCCATGTTAAATTTCTTTTTTTGATGATTTTTTTCTCGCAAATTAGATGGTGAGAGAATCCCAAACAATTCTGAAGATAATTTTATTACATATACAAGATTTCAAAGCCGAGCATTAAAAGATAAAAGAATAAATTCTGACATATACAGGAACTGACAGAGAAATATTATATCCATAGTTGCCAGACTGACGTGTCATTTAAAACTTTTATGAGCGTTATTCTGTCTTTCGTGATAGGATAGCAATAAAATATGTAGGCGGGACGCCCCGGCCATAAATTATAATGCGCACGCGTGAATTGAATTATTATATCGTTATTGGTCTACGGAAAATAAGCACTTGAGTATTTCTGTGCGTACGCAATGTCAAAGAAGTTAAATGTTTGGGTTGGTATTTTAGGCGATTCCATCGTTGGGCCATTTTTTATAAACGGTTCCTTAAATGCCAACAAATATTTAACAAACAAAACACATGAGTACAGGTCACTAAGTGGCAGATGCCAGAGCTTAACTCCTGAACATATGGAACAGTTATTGATAATAATTTATGGAAACTTGGAAGTACGGAACGTTGGTGACATCTATATGCCAGTTCTGTGTCTGTGACTATGGTTCATTTGCTGATTAGTTAGGCTACAACAATCACCATCACAGTATAAAATAAGACCTGTTTAACATTTCGTAACATTACTGATAGTGGTATACTGTAGCCACCCCTGGTAAAGTACGCATCTGTTACTAACCTTCTAGCTCTAATAATGAAGCTTTTATTACCTTTCAAATTGGTTGTAAATTTGATTTGATATATGAGAAGAGGATACGAGGTTATTTGGTTCTACTCGGGAAGGAGGGTATTGGCATGTGATACCACTAATGAATATATTACCAGGTAATATGGTGTTATCAAATTAACACTGTGGGGTAGGGGCCATTGGTGTGTAGATGCACCAAATGGAGGCACTACTCTGCGTGTCGCAAGACATAAGAAAGTCCACAATTCAAAATTTGGACTCGCAGAAGTATTGCAGAACTAATTTTAACTACAAGGCGTTTGTTTGTTCAAATGTTCGTAAGTCGGATGACGTTTGTATTTAGATAAACCGCCATTCGATAATCATCACAGCGTTCCTGTAACTATGTTTCAAAAATTTTTCTACTTATTTATAATAGGTAAGTCTACTTTTCGATGACAGCCATCTTTATTTCAGAGTATCTCCGAGAGAGGTAGTAACGGAAAACGATCCTCTGGGTGCCTTTGAGCAACCCCCCACCAACGACTTGCATCACTCCTCCTCCAGTAGAGACTATCTCTTCGCCCACAAATTCCACAATAACAGAGGAACCCCTTCTCTTTAGATCTACAGTTCACAGGTCGGCTACTTTTGAGGGCAGCCCGCCTGCCCAAAATAAATTACATCGTTCCGAGACAGTTCCTGCTGCGACGGTGGCCTCCAGTTTGGCCAGTCTTGGATCTAGCTTTAAAATCGGTTTCAGGTAAGTGGTGTAATTATTTATGTCCAAACTACATAATGTAAATACACGATAATCATTCTGCGTATATGGTAATAAATTGAATGAATATTTTGTTCTCTAGCTTCTTCATTTTAACTTGATAGACTTTTTTGTACAGAAAATTATCTAATTGTGTCACCACTAAATTTATACTATTTGTCATTGCATAACACGAAAGCATGATTCAGATATGCAATACTAACTTTTGTGCATAACATATTAAGAATTTTGCAAAATTTCACAGCAATCTTTCTATAGGTTTAAGTTATTATAATGGCTTTCATAATTATTCATAATTTCTTGTGAAATCGACCATTTTAATTTACTTATAAATTTTCATGCAGTTTCTAATTACCTTTTACACTGAATTAAAGACAAGACGCAATTGTCTTTCATATTACTATTTTTTTTTTTTCAGTCAACTTGTGGTTATACTGTCAAATGTCAAATTATGTTTTAGAAGTTATAGGGCAAAATATTTGACAGTAATATTTCCTCAGAAAGTTTCTACAAATATTCTCAGACACTTAAAAAACAGTTTACTGCTACACATTTACAAAACACCACAATTCATGTACTATACGTGCTATAATGCAGTGATTTGCTACTCCAAAAATTTAAAATTCACATTCAGTGTATTGTAGAGTCATACAGTATTGTGTCAGTGTCATTTAAGATAAATATCTTAATTTTTAAAGACGAATTCAGTATTTCAGGCAGCCAAGACTCCATAATATCTCATCAATTGTAACTTGAGCTGTTATTTGGATTACTTTTATTAATATCCTTTTATATGTTAAATGAGATAAAGGGATGCATCCCATGAGATCAAAGGACCTCATCTGGTTCAAATCCCAGGAGATTTAATTCTTATAAGATCTAATTCCCGTGATATTTGATTACTAGGACTTCTAATTCTTATAATTATCAATTATTATAAACTACATTAAATTCCGCAACATCTAAAATCTCAACTTTCATACAAGTATATCCAGTGCACCAAAAGTAGCTTTGCCCCTGGCCGCAGTACACCATACCTGAAATTGTGTTCATTTCTTTTGTAGCTGCTATGAAAAGTATAGCCTGTTATTGTTTGTTTGTAGATATGGGTATCTCTTATATCTCTCAGGTATGGTCATTCTACCTCGTATTACGTACGTTGTGAGCAATTCGCGGGCAAAGATATTCTTGGTATACTTAAGACAGTGGCGTGCATTTTAGGAAAACATTAAAGTAATTATGAATTAAGAAAATAATTAGGAACCGATTTTGGATTGGACTGTGGAATGTTGAAATTATGGTTTTAACATCTCTAATAGCTTCACAAAGTTCTTTGATGGTGTGATGTGTGTTTCTAAATACCGCGTTTTTGAGGTGTGGATAAATAAAATAGTCCATAATTGTACCCAACAATTGTAAAGGATGAACCCAACCTCATCTCACACCCTGTATTTAATTACTCAGTACAGGAGAAAACAGTTATACATTAGGAGTTAGGTGTTTGTTAAACCACTTTACTATACCCATATGTATTCAGGATTGCTGAATCCGATTTCAGTGTCCGCTAAACCCCACTACTTCATATTTAACCATAACCTCAAAAAAGTTAGATCAGGGCTCTCCAATGGCTGTTCGCAGAGATCGTTATAGTATATCCCCACTTTCATTCTTGTACTCATAAACAGGATTAAACAGGCCTTTCGTGTACCATCACCACTAACTAACTAGGAGTTTATCTCTGTTATATAAATGAAAACAAGGCAGACTGTCAGTGTCCGGTAGGATCACTTAATTCTCCTACCAGGTCAACCGTTGCTTTAGATTACATGGGAATTAAATGGTGAATTATTAAATTTCAATCTTGTGGCATAATACTTATAAAGGGAATACTATATATGGCTGTGTACTTGCTATTGACTCTATACTGCAGTACTACCAATTTAAAAACCAGACTATAAAATTAAGTTTTTTTATGTATTCAACTTTTTAATTATAAAGAATGTGTAGGTAATTCTCATTTTTATAACAATAACTGATGAAGATCATGAAAAATATGTAATTCAACAATGCAGAAATTCTATTTCAATTTTTGTGTAAATAAAATGCCTTGGTCTGTTAAAATTTTGTTTCTCTTATGTATGAAATTACAATAACAATTTTTTTGGCCAAAATTTTCATCAGGCATATTGTTATCGATAACTCATTCTCATTTTATTGCGATTTCCACAAAGAATGATATCTTCCAAACCCATCAAATACCATAATTGTGCATGTGGCCGGCTATTTAGTGCATTTTGGCTAGCTTGCACTTGCACGTACGTAGATGTAGTAGATGTGTTATTTTAGCCGCTATACACCATCACGCCTCTCCCTTCGCAAAGCTGACCTCAAAGTTTCCCAGCAGTTTATAGAGAATGCCCTAACCACTCTTAGGTAAGTAACACTCAATTCATTATTTTTATTAATCTATATATTTTTTCATTACCCATCCGCAACATTATGTTAATCATAAATAAATGCATAATGTATAAGCATTTAACATTTTTCATACTACTTACTGTAATACTGAAAATTTAAGTATATTTCGTGTTAAAGTTTGACCAATCATATAACATTTTTTAGTGTCACAAATAATTTACGATCATGCTTTTGTCGCTGATTATTCTGATTATGCATATTTAACCTGCTATGTGGATTTTTAAAGAAATGTATGTACTAAGTGAACTTTTGGACCGAACACCACAAACTTAAATTTTCTTAATATGTTCCTGGAATTTTATCAATCAGGCAGAAAGATAATACTGATGTTACAACAGTCAATGAGCAGCAATAAAATATTAGCTATAACAGTTGTTGAATGAATCTAATATGGAAAAATCTAATCATAAAAAAATAGGTTAAAAGGACGAGTGTCACTAAGGGTCACTTTTTACCTCTTATCGAATGTTACGATATTTTTCACCACTTATAGTAGATTGTATTAAAGATCGAAAACCGTGAGCCTGATGTTTACATTACCGATTTCGGCTGAGTGAAGTGACCTTCCTTTGGAATCGCTTTCCACCACTACCTCAGTACAGAAACGGACAAATTTTCAAAATGAATAAAGATATCATGTGGTGTGCTCTAAAATGTTCCATAATAAGTACCCTTTTGAGTCCGTCTAGGTTAGTATGAAACTACAAATCACACACACCCTGTATCAGACACACATCAGAGAAATTGACATTCTCCTTGTAGGAATCATTGCGATTGTACAGAGGGAGAACACATATGAAAAAGACATAGGACACACAGCCAAACTTGTGACAAGTGCCAATTGCCACAGGCGGAATTCGAACCCGCGTGGAATAGCTCGCGGAGTAATCGCCATCTTCTCACCTGGCGCTTTACCCACTAAGCTATCGCCACGGTTATGGTGTCGGTATTCGCGTTAGGGTTTTTGGGTACTGCCCGATGTTGTTCCATCACCCAAGAACTATACAATGACCACAATTTAATGCTGATTAACATATCCAAATTTTATTACGAACTCCAATGGGCTGGAGGTAAAATGTCATATGACGTGATTGCTGTGGTGTGCTGTAGCTTGTGCAATAACATGCTATAACTTTTAAACTAGTCGATCTTAATTATGTGAACCTTGTATAAAAGGACAATTAATCCTCATGAAACAATGTTGTGATCTGTTATCTGTCACAATTTTATGTGATTTTAGTCCAACCAAAGCAAACTATATTTTTGCATCTATTTTTTTGTCGATGCATTGTCTTTCCACCATCTCTCACACAAATTCTGACTTGTACAGGATTTTCTGAAAATAGGGATTTCAAGATGATGATCTTCCAATTACAAAATTCGTTTAATGACAATGTTAAGCTCAAAAATTATAACCACAACAAATTGGCGAAAACTCATGGATCACCCTGTATCTTTGTAGATATTGATCATTAATGTTTATAATGGTCAATCGGTACTTGTCTAAGTATTTCTATTTTACCATTACAGTATATACAAGTCCTCAAGTATTTTTAATGTTCTATTTGCAACACTTACTTCATACTTACCCTCGGAAGGCGCAAGAAGATGTTGCAGAAGGACAACCAAGGTAAACTGGGATGACTGCAAAAACCAAAGGGTGGGTGTACTATATAGGCCTAGTTTACTTCTGGAAACACACCCCTCGGGGGGCACCCCCCCAAAAAAACAACTCAGACCCTGAAATACCGAATACTCGGGAAACACGGGAGAGTTGGAGATTAGCTCAAAAACTAGTTGACCAAACCAAGATAATATGGGCTGTGAAATCATTTGCACCATATAAATCACCGGGCCCAGATGGGATAATGCCAATAATGCTACAACAGGGGCTCCCCTCTGTGCGCATTGTTTAGGGCTAGCCTGGCCCTAAGCTATGTGCCAGAAGATTGGCGAATGGCTGAGGTAGTATTCATACCTAAACCTGGGCGTGAATCCTATGCCCAGGCAAAATCCTTTCGACCCGTCGGCTTAACAGCGTTCTTACTAAAGACACTAGAAAAATTAGTGGACAGGCATATCAGGAACGTTGCATTAAGGGAAAACCCTTTGCACCGACACCAGTATGCCTTCCAAGCAGGCAAATCCTGTGAACTGAGCATCCATGAACTCACAAGCAGGATTGAATGGGCCCTAGGAAAGAAAGAAATTGCACTAGGGACCTTTTTGGATATAGAGGGAGCATTTTACAACACCTCTTTCAACTCAATTAAAAGAGCTGTCGAAAATCGGGGAGTTGAACAGCCTATCTCAGACTGGATCAGCTCCATTATTAGAGACAGGACAATAACAAGCTCCATTGACAATGTAACCAGAGGGATAGTGGCTGCCAAAGGCTGTCCGCAGGGGGAGCGTACTGTCGCCTCTACTCAGTCTCCTGTGGGAACTAGAACAAGGAGGCACACATGCGCAAGGATACGCGGACGACATCACTATTCTAGTCAACGGGACGTTTGCAGGGGTTATATCCGATCTCATGCAACGTGCCCTGAGAATAGTAGAAAGATGGTGCAAGAAAGAGGGGCTAAGCGTTAACCCCTCAAAGACAACCGTAGTTGCCTTCACAAAAGAAGAAACCTTTAAGATCTGAAGGGACTTCACCTGTGGGGAAGTAAACTCCAACTGAACAACAATGTGAAGTACTTAGGACTAGTATTAGACACTAAACTAAACTCTGCCAACAAGGCTACCAGGGCCCTATGGGCCTGCAAACGCATGGTTGGTAAGACATGGGGATTAAAACCAGCAATGGCACTTTGGCACCAGGAGGTCTTACACAAATAAGAGGATCCAGATCATCTCTGATAGCCAAGTCGCGCTCAAAGCCCTGGGAGCTGTAGAAATACATTCCCAGGTAGTTAAAGAACTGTATGGATTCGCTAACACAACTAGCGGAACACAACAGTATCACTCTCAAGTGGATGAGAGGGCACCAAGGCCATGAAGGGAACGAAAGAGCGGACTTTCTTGCAAAGAAGGGGGCGGAGGTTCCACTGATAGGACCGGAACCCACCTGCGGTCTGGCTTACCGGACAGCCAGGAAAGTCATAAAGGACCTATTAAGAGAAAAACTTATCGCACTGGGCGAAAGTCCCAGGGTTGAGACATTCGCGGATGTTCATTGGCGAACCATCCTGGGACAACTCAATAGACTTCATAAATGGATAGTAGGACTGTTTACGGGACACTGCCCACTCATGCGACATCACACGACGATTGGGGGTGAAAATGATCCCGATTGCAGAAGGTGCGGAGAGGAGGAAGAAACCTCCTTCCACATATTATGCGAATGCCCAGCGCTGGCAGCTATCAGGTATTCGATCCTTGGGGCTATAACAATAGAACCAAAAGAAGTGACAGACGCTCCATTAGAAACTGTCCTTAAATTTCTTAAGGAAACAGGACTAATGGAATGACTAGACTATGGGGGCACAATAAGCATCAGCTTAAGTGCACAGGACATGCACCTACCCCATACGTAATCGTAATCGTAACCTTTACATTGTGTATACTCATTTCTACATTTTTGGATACATATGCGAATCAATTGAGTTCGGAAACCTTCCGTTTGATCTGAAACCGACTAAATGTTATTACAGTACTCATTTATAAAAAAGTGACTCCACCAAGTGAGCAATGAATTTTGAAGGCGGCCGAAATCGGCCTTAGGAACCCTCGTCCTTTGTACAATTGACATTAAAGAATTAGGATAGATGTGAATTATCAGCAGATATTGGGTAATGAAACGAATGATTGTGATGAAATATAATGCATGAATGTTTGTTTACAGTTTGTTAGCCATCGGCCGTTCTACATGTTTCTGTATTTTTATTTTCTTCTAGTCCAAGTAGCTTAACTAGTAAAAAAATCCAACGAACTAATACAAGGTGGTCTCAGCTCGATAAAGTCGGCGGCCACGTCGATGGTCAAGAAGATGGAGGAGATCAAGGAGGCCATCTCCACCTCTTCAAATTCCACGCCCGTGAAGGTGCTGACGGGCGACCGCACGGCCGCCGGGGACGCTCAGGACGAGTGCGAGTCGAACGACGGCAGCGAACCAGGCGAGAGGCATCGCAGGATATCGGCGGAGCTCGGCAGTTACAGGGGTAGCTGCACGAACTTGAAGGACTATGATGAAATGCTGCCGGACAGCTTGTTCCCTACTCCGAGCGAAGAGAAACCTGGTACCGTTATTAATTTTGTTTCCAGTCACTTCGTTTAGAAGATTAAACTAGTTTTAAACTTCTCCTGAAGATGCAAACTTAGTTGTCGAAAAGCGCGTCGAGAAAAGCTTAGTAGTTTTTTTTTCTGCAATATTTAATTTGATTTGAAAATTGGATACGTAGATTCTTTACCAAAACAGTGATCTTTCTATTGATAAGTATCACTTTAGCTAAAAAATTCAAACCATGTAAAAGTTGTACATGTTAGAACGGCAACCTGATCATAACAAATTTCCATCCAGCCTATTAACCTTCACCGGCGACACATACCTTTGGCACTCCAGAGCGACGCACCGTCTTTCAGTCGGATTTGGATTTATTGCTTACCCAAAACGAAATCACTATGAATAATAAAAATAACACTCCATATTTGTTTGTTAGCACATTTATTTATTTATCCAAAAAATAATGTATAAAACTATAGAAATAATTTTCGTTTATATTTTGATCGACTAGTAGAGGGCCGGGAAGATTTTTCAAGCCTGTACACATATAAAAATGACCCAAGTTTTTAATTCTTTTCTGTAAAAGTTTTGTTGTTTGTATACGCACCGTCGCTCAGTTGGGTGAAGAAAAGTTGTATTTGGGCCACCACCGACTGAGCGACGGGGCTTGGAAACGTGAAACACCTAGCTTACCTTTCTTCTCCATCAGCTAGAGGGTACTGAGCCGCTGAGCTCTCTACCACTTCACAGTGAGTACTGGGAGACGGTAAAGTGGAGGGCACCCGACTGAGAGACGGGCGTCGCCTCTGAAGGTAAATTTAGCCGAAAGTTTTTGAAATGATACACCTAACAGTCCAATATATCTAAAAATGATACACCGAAAAAAGTCAGTATATTAAAATCGTCAAAACCATCACATATTGATATTAAAAAAACTATTTTTTTAGGTTAGCTTTGGTGGTCTATAGCTTACCTCAATTTTTTTCCATAAGCATCATATATTTTTCACCCATTACGGGTGACTGTAGTTAAACGTCAATATAATTTGTGGACAACCTGTATAAAAAAATTGTCTGTGGTCATTTTCAAAATTGCAGTTATATTGAAGGCTCTTGAAAGAAAATACACTACTTGTTTTTACATTTTTGTTAATTTTCTTAATGTCACACAGAAATTAAGGGGTAACACCACTCTAGCGGTCGAAAAAAAGGCCCAATTTTGATAAATTATTGTGGGAGAATGAGAAGAGGAATAGGACTTCTTTTTGAAGGGTTAATTAAACATGTATTGAACTAAAAAAAAATTATATTACTATTTTCATACAAAATAGTGGCGATACAGCATATCTTTAAAAACACCTTTATCAAAAAGCTCTCCACGGGCGGACAAATTTCTAGTTTTAAACCTGGAACAAAAAAAAAACAAAAAATATTCTTAATTTACATATTATTGGCTAGAGAAGTACGTAGGATTTTTTTTTAATTTATTTTTGTAGAAACTGTGCACTAACGGAAAAAAAATCGATTTTGCCCTAAAAATCAGAAGTAAATTGTTTATAAAAACACTACTTTTATGAAGGATATAATTGATAAGCTACTGTTAAAATTTCAAATCGATTGATGTAACGGTCTTTGAGCATTTTGAGATAATGGTGTTTAAAGTTTAAAATAAATTACACATACGTATTACGGTATTTGCGCACCCTGATGGACTTCTGAGGAACCCGAAAGACCTTTTACTCTGTTGGTAATAGGGCCACTTATTATTTTCAAAGATTAAAGCAGTATAAAAGCAACAAATCCGAAGAACACAGTCGCATCGCGCTCGACGCGCGCTCAGAAGTGCTGCGGCAAAGTCATTAATCAAACCTTTTAATTTTTTTTTTTTTTTCATTATAAGACCAATTGCATATGATTTTTATGATCCTAAAGTACATTTTAAGCCAAAAAAAAAAAACGATTTTTCGAAAATCCTAGAGTGGTGTTACCCCTTAAAGCACTTGAGCTCTTCTCAAGTTACCATCAACATGTCAGTTTGCCTGTTTGTCAAAAGTATAATATCGAGGACTATTTATCTTTACCACCTTATTTAAGACCAGATTATTTGACTAGTTGGAGTTGTGAAGGAGATAAAACATACTGAAAAAACATCTTCCTGGTCTGTTAAATGTTAACAATTTTCTCTAAATATATCTAATTACAGTTCTAAAAATCATTTTGATATTTCCAGACAGCGAATTAGACATAACCTTAACGACCTGCTCCCAGTGCCACAACTGCGCTTGTTTATTATACGACGAAGACATCATGGCAAACTGGTCGGCTGAAGACTCCAACCTGAACACCCTCTGCCAGTCCTGCAACAAACCCACCGTACCACTCTTGACAGTCTCAATAAGTGGCAGGAGGATCAAACCTTGCGATCCATTCAGCGTACCATACCTAAATCCTCTAGTTCTGCGAAAAGAACTTGAAAATATCCTTACGCAAGAGGGCGATCTGTGTCTTTCCGACGCCAAATTCGTCGACGAGCATCCGATAATCTATTGGAATCTGATTTGGGCATTCGAGAGAATTAACATGCAGACACACCTGCCGAATCTGTACTTAAAAAATAGGGCAAACAACGAGAACGCCATCAGTGAGAACGATAAAAAAGACAATGCCAGGGATAATAAAAGGGATTCATCAAGTGACGAGGGTTCAAGTTCAATGAAACCTGTGGAGGAGGGAACTGATCCTCTCACTCAGGAGTTAGCAGCACTAGGTAAGCGAGGTTTCATTTATATTATTTTCCATTCAAAGACCATAGCCTGTAAATAGAATGTAGTGTGAAATACATAACTATGGAACCTATCACTAAGTTGCAGTCAATTGGATGATAATACTTTATGTAGAATATAACTGTATAAAATGTGTACCTCTTTCTTTAATACATGGAACATAGTAGAACATACTCATATATCCATGTCTTTCATTAAGAAACTATTCACCAATCACGAAGTAACTCTTTACCACGGAGACCTTGTCAATGGCATATTAAAAGAAGTGGCTGCATGAAAATATAGATTGGTGAGTTACGTGATTCAAGAATAAATATTATCCCAATCTGGTTAGTGTTATTTTTACCGCATGCAAAATAATACAGTTGGGTGATTCTGCCGTAACTGGCTCAGATTCGATTTAAAACTTCTAATTTTTGAAATGGAATAAAAAAAATGTTGTTTCTGCTTATTATTGCTTGAAAGTACATCAAAGACAATTATCTACAATGAATTCACTACTGGGAATCCGGATCCACTATCTGGGAATACCGCGAAACACATGCGCGAAAACAAAAATCCAAGACAATTCTGTGGGTGGCAGTCAAAATGTAATAAGTCAATTTTGGGCAAAAATGGGATAAGTGCATCAGTGTATATTAAAAATGTTCAATAACAGTCTGACAAAAGGAAATAAGTCTTGAGTTATGCTTTCCCCCGATAGATGGAAGTAAAAATTCACTTAGCTGAGCTTAATTGATATTAGTAAAATTTTGGAACAACAAAAGGGAATAATTGTTCTTGTCCACAGTTTCTGCAATCAGGGTCAGTCAGAACGGCATAAGTTTAAATATGACGTTTTGCTGAATTGTTATGAGGGCTAGGAACAGTTAGTTTGTTAGCGCAAAAAGATATAAATGAAGATATGTTTTTTTAACAGATTTTATTAATACATATCACAAACATAGTTGCAGACAGAACGGTGTAACTTGACTTATGCCGAGTGCATGTGAAACAATAGTCGAACAAAATAGTGCGATTTTCGGATGAAGAAGTAATATAAATAGGTAGCAGTTCATTTCAAACCAAAAATGTGTGTTTCTGAAATTAAACATATAAAATCCAATAACTTTCATTTTTCCTAACCTGGTATATAGAATTTCCATTCTAAATTGAAAATAGGTAAAAAAAGCAAGGTTGTCAGATATATTTTCTAAAATTGCTAAGCTCTACAATTATACTTCATACTTCAGTAAACTGTTGGTTCGTGATGTTCTTAGAACGCTAGTTTGGAAATATTTTAAAAAAATACATAGATATAAATTTATTAGTTAGCATTAGTTAGCATTAAAATAAAGCGTTTAAAATTGCTAGAAAAAATAATTATAAATTAAAACAACTTTATGTGTATTACTATACTCTAAGAAAATTTTGAACAGCCTGTAACGCTTCGCTATTTGCTAACACCGGCCAACGATTTCCAGTGACCCATTAGAGTATCGTGCTTTGCATCGAATACATTCGTTAAATACTTATTAGGTCCACTGTGCCATAAAATTTTTACGACGTCATTAAAATGATTTACGACATTAGAAATTCTTACTTGTTTAAGACGCCAATGACATGTATTTCGGTTAGGTTTATTAAAACAGACGATTTTTGTCTGGCTAAATGAGCATTATTTACAGAAAATTATTTACAAATATTAAGAGTTTTGTATGCAGGCTAATTTTAATCTCCTATATTGATTTGAATGAAAACAATTATTTCATTTATAAAAAGATATATGCACGCCCATGGAATCATAAAGTTGCACCGCTTTTTTTGTTCTCCAGGCGTATTTATCATTTTCAATTTAGAATAGATGGACTTTACATTAAACATTGTATTTTACTTTTACAATAATTCTAATAATTTAGTATGACAAAACAGCATAAGTTTACTTGAGTCGTTTTGACGGACTGTATTCAAATATTTCAAAAAATCATAAGGACATAAGTTATAATTTATTAATTAATAAATAGATTTGTGTTAAATTTTGTTACCAATGGAATAAGCAATTTTTTTGCTGTATCCCTGCATTAAAAAATGTTACATAAATACTTTTGAAAATTTGTGATGATTCTCTTGACTTTGAAAAATTTCTGTGTGAATTGAGGTTAACTGACTTATTACCTTGTGACCGCCAGCCAGACAGAATTAATATTTCGGAAGTGTTCAAAAAAAGTAATCACAAAATTTGATGGCGCATGCACCTGTAAGAAAACGTGGTGACAGTCCTTTGAAAAAAAAAACGAGTAAATGGGACTTTGGTAAGAGAATACATTTTTCTTCATGTAGTTTCGTGTGGTATTTACTACAATTAAAAAAAAAATTTTTTGAGACATTATATTTAGTTTATGTAACGGAAAATGAGCCGAAACAAAGGCTTTACATTGATATGTAAAATTCTCACTGCAGGTACATATACGGTTATATAGTTCACGAAAGTGATGTTCGAGGTTTATCTGAATAAATTTATTCTTATCTCTCGATGCTTATGGCAATGATGCGTCACAAATGACTCACATCGCGTTCTGCTTATATTGTTACGGTATTATTACTCTAGAACAAACATAGTTCCGCCCGTCATCATTCACCTTCATAAACCATAGATCTGAATTTCAACCTTATTAGGTCTTATCAGTGTGGGATATGTTATAATAAGTTTCATCCTCTAGTGTGCATAAATGGGAATAAGATTAGATAAGATAAGATCAGTGTGTCTAACTAGGTTAGCTCCTTTAACCACCAATGTCCCTCTCAAAGCACACTGGTGGTTGAACCAATGAATCCTTGTTAGGCACACCGATTTTTTCACCAAAGACATACTTGTCCTGTTCCCATTTATGCAGGCTTATATCACCCACTACACTGAGTTATCTGATTGATGTCAATAAATGATTTTTGTGATTGACTTTTCTGCTGCTACTGGTTTTATCAGTTATATTACTAGTTCGTCGATATTGGTTAAGTTAGATTACTACTTAACCCATTAACATTAAGTGTTGAATAATAAAAATTAAATTGCAACAATTCCTGAAGAAATAATTATAAAAGTAATAGGGAATTCTAAGTGATGGACTAGAATATTATATGCAGAATTGTGGAGCCCATGTCATTGATGAGTTGATATTTAAAAAATAAGATGGCCTGGAAGTACCTTTGTAGGGATGTAACACATTGAATTAATGATTTTTATATTTTTCATTTTGAAAATGTGTTCCTTTTAACCAATTATACATATTTTATTACATGAAGCAACTTTCAAGTAATTAAAGTAATTCACCTTTACTGTAACAGTTCACAGTTTAGTAATAAGAGCTTTATTGATGATGAATGTTAACACTATTTTAAGGCCTAAAAATTTAGCCCTTTAATAGAGGTTTAGTTAAAATTATAATGATATTTGATAATATAAATGAATTGATTAAAAATAAATACTGTACTTCACTACTGTACACTCCACTACGTGGATGTGGAAGTAAGAAGTTATGATGAAAATGTTTTGCAAGAAATTATCTGAACTATGTTTACTTAAAAGCTGCCGGAAAGGAAGAAAGTAAGTATTCATGTGTTACTTTTTGGTATATAGTACAAGTACAATTTTCTATGACAAGGTAGATTAGTAACATCTTTCAGATGAATTTTTTTTAATTGCTATTTTTCAAAACTGGCATGTGACATTTATTTATATAGTATTTCATGTATGTAGTAGATATGTTGAAGCACTGGGTTTTTTCATATTTTGACAACTGATGAACCATTTATGCACCGACATTTAAAGCTCATTTTTACAGTGGCGACCGGTGAAATTTGACATGCTCGTATTTCCGTAAGGAAGCATGGGACCCACACCATATTTTAGGGGGTAGTTACTAGACCTAAGTAGAAGGCTATAATGGCAAAAAATGTTCAGGGAAACCTTGAACCGAACAAATTTTTCCAAAAATGGCTGCCTCTGGGCAGATCTTGGAAACGGCTTGCAAAATATTTGCGAAATACTTTTTTTTTATAATCACCTAGTGAATACAAATTTTTTTATACTTGTGATTTTTGCAAAATTCTTATTTTACGTAAAGATAGAACTATTGTAAAATCTCACAGACAAATGTTGGGATGAAATAAAAATTCAAATTACCATAACTTTTACAGATCTCAAAATGTCAAGAAAATCACAAGTAAAAAAAATTGTATTTACTCGGTGATTGAAAAAATATTTCGCAAATATTTTGCAAGCTGTTTCCAAAATTTCGCAAGTTTTCCCTGAAGATTTTTTTGACTTTATAACCTTCTACTTAGGTCTAGTAACCACCCCTAAATTATGGCGTGGGTCCCATGCCTCCTTACAAAAATATAGCATGTGAAATTCCACCGGCCGCCACTGCATTTTTAACCATAAATACAACTTGCTTTTGTACTTATATAGGGAAAATTAAAGGAAAATATATCCGCTAAAATATATTTTGGCCATTGATTACAATTTTTCTGTTAGTGATTTTTTGTGTGTGACAAAATATACCAGATGACACAGAATCATGACGTGTCCCCTCTTTTCATTATTTATTAAGAAAAAATTGTCAAATTTTCAGCATGTATTATAAAATTCATAACCAATGTCAAGTTTTTATATGAACGACGATTTATATAATATGAGACATAAATGGGGCACCCTATATACTATTTATATTATTGCATATTTGAATTTAACGTGGCAGATGGCAATATACAGTCAGTTGCCAAAAGAATGGCACTCAGACTGAAAATTCCCATTTTGCAAATAAAATAATTATACATAGATCGAATTTGAAAATATATAGGGTGTTTCCCAAATGATACCAGGGAATCAGGTCAAAATAAGGTGATGAGCTTGATTTATTTTAAATCAATGCTATGGAATAAAGCTATTGACCAAATGTAGTTATTTTACATACAGTACGCGTTACCCTAATGCGTACATAGCAGAATGAAGGGGGAAGTGATAAATTAATTTCTTTGTTGAGTAGACCTTCCCACCGCGTAAACATGAGGTGGTAACCAATCGCGATCCGATAGCTAGCGCAGGCGTATGGCAAACATCAGATTTGTCAATGGAGCTGTTTGGATTGAAATTTGAAATAGCATTTTTACCATCGGAGTCGGAACACCTGTGATTTTAGAAGCAGGTCCGCCTCGGAATCGCTTCATACAATCAAAATACATATCATTTCACAGAACCTCGAAATATACAGAGCACTTTTAAAGGCTATAATGGCAAAAAATCTTCAGCGAATGTTTTGATCTTGGAAACGACTTGTAAAATATTTACAAACTTTTTTTTCATAATCGCCGAGTAAATACAATTTTTTTTATACTAGTGATTTTCTTGACATTTGGGGATCTGTAAAACTTATGGTAATTTGAATTTTTATTTCATCCCAACATTTCGCCTGTGAGATTTTAAAATAGTTATATCTTTACGCAAAATAAGAATTTAGCAACAATCACAAGTATAAATAAAAATTTATTCACTCGGTGATTATGAAAAAAAATATTTCGCAAATATTTTGCAAACTGTTCCAAGATCTGGAAACCAAATAGGTACCAGAAACTTACCAAAATTTCGCAAGTTTTCCCTGAACATTTTTTGCCATTATAGCCTTATACTTAGGTCTAGTAACCACCCTCTAAAATATGCATGTCAAAAAAAAAAGAGCATGTCAAATTCCACCGACCGCGACTGATATTTTCTGTGAACTATCGCTTTGTAATAATAGTCCGACTGTCCGAGTTGAATAATAGTCCTGAGTGCGACTCTGCTTCGACTCACCGGAAGTTTGAATGTTCGTAGTTTCTGTCTTGTTTCGCTGTTGTCACATCAACATAATATTCCATATTAGACATTTTAAAATTGTTTCACCACTCAACTATTTAAAGTAATATTCGCTGTTTAAAATTGTTTCACAATAATTAAGTTGAAAAAAGATAACAGTAAATTTTATTACACGCAACACAGTCTGAAAATAAAATTGGCTTATATTGATTGATTGTATATCAATGCTTTTTCTAAATATAGAGTTTTTATAGACCTATTATGCAGAGTTACAGTTAGATCTGGCAACATCTAGGTTTCAACGCTAAGAAGAGGGGCTGGGTTGTATGTAACTAAATTCGCCTAACTTTGACATAAAAATGTACCATTTAATATATATTTAATATCCACCTATGTACGGAGTAGGGTAATTCTTACTGTATACATACTGATTGCTAATATGATTTTAGATTCTTTATTTAGGCCCAGTACATTTAGTCCCGGTTAAAGCGGATAAATTTAACTGACGGTCACACTGTAAATGTGTTCTATACTTTCTTGGGTATGTTATGTTCAATAGACTAATTTTGACCTCTACTGGAATAATTTATGCTACCTCATTCAGAAACACCCTGTAATTTGAAATTTGAAAATTTATATTTATCTAATCATTTAACCAGTTAGCATTAATACTTTTACAAATATTATACAAATTTCTGAAGTTGTACTAAATAGTTTGGTTTAAACAAGTAGCCACTCATTTATATCCAAATACTTTGAAATCTTTTTTTTTCGTTACACATTTCTTGTCCTCTCTCTTTTAAACACACTCTTGCACAACATATGATTAATAGTAATCAAAACTCACTAATGTAAAAATCTACACTGACGAAAAACAGTCAACTGCTGAAATTGATTGATTATAAGATTGTCTTAAACCGTGTTATATTAAATTTCTATTTCAAAAACCCAACCGTGGCAGGTTTTTCAAAATGGAAAATATTTTGCCCAGCAGCACTAGGCACATAGGATGAAATATATTTATTTATTTTTTTGATTTAGAACAAATGGCAGCCCAGGTTAGCATACGATGTTTTTGGGATGAACCGCGTTTATATTCAGAAGGTCCCCCAATGTACATTCTTTGGAAGCTTAGGGATACATCACAAATTAATACTGGTGGCGAAATAATATAACAAAATCGTAAGTATTCTTTTCATTGTCACCACAACTTAACTGTATTTTAAATTTTCCATTTGCTCTAAACCGTAGAATGTTCATACAGACTGTATCCGTTGATGTTAACAGATAGTAAAATAATGAATAGGTGCGGTTATGTTTAACGATAATCTTATTGGATAGTGGCTTCTGTGACGTAATGCCGGCCACACCCAGCATCGAGAAAGTGGGCCTGGGTCATTATCATTGGCCATTAAGATTATCACTAAGCATAACCACATATACTGACTATTTTATTATTTGTTAACATCAATGGAAGAACTATGTACTATAATTTAAAAAATTCTTTAGATAATCAAGTCAATATATCACAGTAACTAAAAACGTATGAGCAAAAAAAAAGGGTGTTGAGATATCAAAAAATGAATTTAAAAAAAATAATCTGCATTTAATTTTACGCGCGAAATTTGAATTAAAACTATTTGGTTATATTCCCCATGAATATAATTGTGAATTTTACACATGACTTTTCTGACACATTAGAGTCAACTCTCATGAAGTAGTGCAGTAATAATTTTATAATGTAACTCAAATAGTTTAAAATTAGTGGTATAATAGAGTATAAGTCATAGATAAATATATATACCCAATGTGAATCCATTCACATCAATTCAGTCTGTTGAGATTTGTATACTGAAGATCTCAAAAATGTTTGTCTGTATAGGAACTAACATCTTTGTATTACATTAACCTAAAGTTTTATCAGAATAGAATTTATAAATTTTTTATAGCGACAGTAAATGGGAAAGATCTAAGATGAAGATGAAGAAGTATATTCTTCGTTTAAAACCCAGTTTTAAATGAGGAATATTGACTACAAATATAGAATTTTGTTCCAGGTATATGCAACAAATCATAAACTACATACGTGTAAACGACCTTGTGGAACCCCTTAAAATTCTAGCCAGCGATCGGGAGAGTGCGGGCAACATGTCCAATTCAATATACCGCGACATCCTATTCTTAGCTTGTAAAGCTTTGGGAAGATCGCTAATAGATATCAACGCTTTCGATAAAGAGTATACCAATGCCTACTCCAGAGTTGCGGAAAGACAAAATAGACTAGGCATGCAGGACAGACCGATCAGTTTAAGTTCGCTATATTGTCGACAATACTTCCGCCCATTGACTTTACCTTAAGTTTTCTCATTCTTTATACTGATTGAGGCCTTTTGATCACTTTCGACTTCACTTCTTCTGTTGCGACTTTCTTCAGTAGTAAAAAGTGGTGCACTGCTTATTTTCCTTGTACATTAATTTACGATAGCATCTTTCATTTACTGTATACATTATTTACAATTGTATATTGGTAGTGTAAAAAACAATCTGTTAATTCTTATGTGGCTTTTTTTATTTTCGTTACAAATACCTTACCTTTTTCCTTGACAGTTAACCCATTAAAGAGTATATTTCAGTTATTATAAACAAAGGAGTTTATTGTTGAGAACTAACTAAATGGTAATGATAGAAACAAACCATCTCCAGGCCAATGAGGGCAAAAATAAGACTTGTTAAAACCCAAAGTGTGAAGACTTAACATGCATGTGGCAAGGAGGGTTCTTCCTTATTTGTGATTGGTTAGAATATCTGAGAATCTAATAGTTTTTTTCCATGACAAAATTAAAATATACCTATACAAAATTTGCTCTAGTCAGTGAGATTAAACACTCATATAAATTGCTTGTCAAAATTAGCATAACACTTTTTAGATTAGCGCCATTTGCGTTCTATTCGAGTTAGAGACTAAATGTGACTTACGAACTCTCGACTGGGCTACCACCTTCCGAGGTGCTAGCCCTCTGGCCCTCTGCTCTGGGCAGACCACCCAAACAGCACCTTTTTCAACTAATTTTACGAGCGAGAGTATGTTTGGGTGGCCTACCTCGCAGGTGCTAACCTAGTCAAGGCTTCACGAGCCCAAGTCATAGTGAACACTTGTCGCGCATACCAAACATCTCTCGCGAATTTCGCGATTGTCGATTCACACAAGTACAAAGGAAAGTTCCGCCTACCCAACGAGCCTTCTTTCAGGAATTTTCACCCACTCAAAAATTTTTTGGTGGGAGTCAAAAAAAGGACGATGGGACTCAAAAGAGGATTTTTAGGAGACAAACGATTCGAGGTGGGCCGAAAAGGGTTCAAGCATCCTCAAGAAGGCAAATTTTCAGTTTTTTGTTGGTGAGTGTTTACCCGACAGTCTTTCTTAGTCCATCCTGTGTCTATGAAATTGCCGTCAAAATCTTGCGAATTTAATTTTCGACATGGGGTTGGTTTTTGTGGTGTGGTCAGCGAACCGTTTAAGTCACAACGTAGGCTTCAGGGCTTCAAACCAATCCTATAGGCTACCGAAAATTAAAAATCGCAGGTGTCTAACTCGAATAAAACGCAAATGACGATAACCAAAATCTGTGACTCTAATTTTGACGAGCAGTTTATGTGGAAAAATTCTTGAAATGCTTATTAAACTCGACCTGACACCCTACATTCGAAAATAATAACATTAAATTCGTGTCCGTTTAGTTTTGGCAAAAAGAATACCACAATACAGACAGTGTCAGTCACAAATTGTTGGAGAAGATTAACCGCTATGGAATAGGAGGTAAGTCACTTTTGGTTTTTTAAAATGTAATTAGGATTACGTAATCAGTGTGTTATCTTAAAAGATAATAAATCCAATCTAAAACATATTTCTCACGGCGTCTCCCAAGGATCCGTACTTGGGCCGCTAATATTCACTGTATTAACGATCTTTTTTACTTATGTCACCAGAGAAATGTGTAATATATACTGATGACACAATTATTTTGGTGCCTAACTGTAATAAACAATTTCTTATTAAAATTATAAATCTACTGGAACATAAAGTGAAGGACTGGTTCCTCGCAAATATTTTAAGTTAAACGATAATAACACCCAGCTGTTGGTCATCAGTAGTGGGGATACTGCAGGTGTAAAATACAGAAAGTGGGACAAAGTTGCTAGGTATCACTTATTTGGACAATAAATTGGTGTTAGACAATAAATCACTCTGTCAATGAATCTAGTTCAATTTATTTTTCTGTGCCATTGCAAACTTTGTGTGTCACTGTATTTGTAATATGCATTATCCTAAACATATATATATGTACAGTAAGCAGCACCGTAATGCGTACATAGGTGGATATTAAATACATATTAAATTATACATTTTTATGTCATAGTTAGGCGAATTTACTTGGGCCGGGGGGGCTTGGTTGTACATAAAGCTAAGAGGGGGTCTTAGCGGAAATCTAAAGAGCAACGTTGCCAGAACTAACTGTAACTCTTAACTCTGCGTAATAAGTCTTTATAAAAACCCTATATTTACAAAATGCATTGATGTACGATCAATTAATAGAAGCCAATTTCATTTTCAGACTGCGTTACGTATCGTATAATAAAGTTTACTGTTATCTTTTTTCAACCCAACTACTGTGAAATAATTTTAAACAGTTAATATTACTTTAAACAGCTGTGAAACAATTTTAAAATATCTTATTATTAGTATGCGAATAGTTGTTCGAAGGAGATGTACTGACGTATGTGTTTTAGCTTACACACATACGTAAAATCATTGGCAAATGGCAATATTGATTGATGATACGCACATTTCTAATCAAGCACTAGACCAGGATAAAATATAATATGATATTTCAAATTTTAACTCAAACAGCCCTACCGACAAACCGGATGCATTTCATACGCCTGCGCTAGCGATTGGATCGCGATTGGTTCTCACCTCATGTTTACATCTACTCAACAAAGAAGTTAAATTATCAATTGCTCTTCATTCGGCTATATACGCATTAGGGTGCCGCTTACTGTATATGCAAGTACGTCTCTTACTTACGCCTTCATCACTTCCTCCAATGTTCATATTTGTCATCTTCTAAAGGCAATTAGAATTTGACTGATCTAGTCCGACAGATTCACTTCCCCATTTCAGATTCTTTACATATGTCTGTGGTGGCGAAGAAGCACTGAGCTCTCTCCTTCTCTCCCCACTTTTCGATATACTCCTTATTTGCAAAAGTATAAAAAAACTGATCTGATTATTTTTCATTTAGTACCAAGCGGATTCTCATTTTGGCCTTACCAAACCGCCGCCATTTTACATTGGATCCTTCTACTTACGCCCTTGAAGGCGAAGGAATCCCGAGGGGCCCCACTTTTTTCTATTCACTTCCCATTTTCACCGAACCTCTAAAATATGTATAGCCTAAATCTTTTTCATTCGGTACAAAACTAATTTGCGTTTTGGCCTTTCAAATTTTTTTCTGGTTCAGAAAAATTTTTGTTTTATTTTTTGACCAGGGCTAGAAATAAGTAATTTTATGTAATTTAAAAACATATCTTTAAATAAATAAGTGTTTGATTTTTGTAACAGTCAGTGGCAGATTTAGCACTTCTCCACCCTACACTGGCGCGCAAAACAATTATATTTTAGGCCTCTCACGCTCGTAGGTATAATTCCATTTTCCTATAATTCAATTATAGTTATAATAACTCTGTCGCCTTACACTTTCCTGTATGTTTTATCCATATTCGAAGACACCACCTAATAGCAAAAGTTTTCTTTACCACCCTGTATATTAAAAAACAAATAGTAAACACAAACAACCCAGCTGATATGTTACAGAAACATTATCCTACTTACCAGAATAAAAGAAAATGATCCAATATATACAGTAAAACATGGAGACGAGTTACTATTTTCACTATTATAAAATGTGCCAAATTTTACTTCGACATAAAACTTAATGAGAACTATCAAGAAAATGGGTGTCCAAAATCACCTCATTTTACTATACTTTTTATTCAGTACAAAGCGCATAATTTGGTATGGCAAAACCACTTCACTGTTTTATATTGGACATCTTTGGATATATGCCAGTGGCAGCAGGGAACCTCGAGGAGCCTCCTTTTTGTTAATCGACAAAACGCCTCCTTTTTGCATGAAATCGAGGAAAAATATTCTCATTTAAAACTTGTTCATGGACAAATAAAAACAAAAGTAATATTTAACATTTTTATTAATAAGAGAAGTTTAGTAAGATATACCTATTAACTAATAATTGCTACATATATTTTATCTCTTGTATATATGAAGGCAAATATATCTATATTAGTAGAACATTAAGAAAAATCTCATATAGAAAATGGAGAATAACACTTCGTAATACCAAGGTATACACCATAACTTGGATTTAATATTCTCATTGCTTAAAGTTTATTAAATTTTGTTACAATATATTTGTTAAAGAGGATCAAGATACAGAACGAATTTTCGAAGAATCTATTATTCTTCAGAGGCACCAGTTTAATTTTAACAAATCATGCACAAAACTATAATTTGATATGCTATTCCTGAGATATATACAATACATTGCACCTAAATATACCAAAATTAAAGTCTGGGTAACATTAAATATTTCAGAATAGATGCACATAAAAGATTTTCTACTAATTCTAATGTGTAAGACAAGACAGTATTTTTAAGTAATACAATTTGTTAATAATTAATGGCAAATAATGCCATTAGTTCTTTTGTCATTATCATTAGTAGTAAACAAAAAAATATATACATAAAACTTATAATTCCCTATTTTATTATAACCAAAAAAGTTCACACCGTGTAAGTGAAAAAACAAAGGAATAATACAGTTCTTTATAAATGGCCCCTTTATAAATTGTTTAAATATGTACATATTTAAATCCTCAAGAATCCAGTTGCGACTATAATCAAGAAAGGCAAAATTGACACTAATGTCATTAGCGCCGAATACATTATGTATTCTGAAATTAGTAGCCAGCAAAGAAAAAGGAAAGGAAGTAAGACCTAACTAAAGTATATAGGTAAGTAAATAAGACAGATTAATTGCCACACCTTGTATCAGACATGTCACACTTATTGTTAGCAGACGACTTCGAATAAGTTTCTCACATGTTTATCGCTATGAGAACTGAGCCCCTATACCGCGAACGCCAAGGAATGGAGTGGGGGCAGTTCAGTCTGATTTATGTAACCTCGGGCTAACGTTTGCATATGTCTCACTTAATTATTTTTATCTCTTCAGTGAATATAATTGAATAGTAATAGAAAAGTGAATAGTTTTTGAATTTTTTTTTAATAGTCAAATCTACACATATTTTTTGTGTACATCTTAATCTTGACAATTTATAATCTAAATAGAAAATGGTGACGTTGCTTCCGCCCGCAAAATATGAACTTGTTTCGAAATTTGTGTAAAATGGCAAATGTGGAACATTTTTTTTACATGTACTTCGAATGGAATTTTTTTTCGGACAACAGCAATTTTTGACATTTTGGTGATGGTGATTAAAAATATTTTAATACAAGGAGCTGAAAGTAGTATGTTTTATTACTTGGGTTTCTGAAGAAGGAAGAACCCCATCTTAAGTTTAAGTAATCGTATTAAAATATATAATTATTTGAATCTCCATTGTACCAAAAATGGTACTAATAATGCTACAATATCACTTAGTAGCTACCTTCATCATTGTCACTTATTTTTATTAGTAATATTATACAATTTTCAAATAAAATCGTAGACCAATGGAACTTTCTCCCTTTGTTCTGTACATACTACACGATAGATAAAGACAATAAATCAATTTTTCTTCATCATATCTTAAATGACATGTATTCCTCAATAATAAAATTCACTTGTAATTTGTAAACCCATAAATTTGTGACATCACACTTTGTTAGTCGTATTGTAATAAAAATTACCCATCTACACCACGTGTTTGTAAATTCAAAAATTTTGGTGTGATGTAACCAGAATATGAAGATTAGTTGAATGACCAGTTGACCCTTTGTGTAAAAACAGTCACAGTTGGAATTTCAAACACGTTAATGTCAGCAATTATTGGTAATGATGTACCATTTTGATGAATTTACGAACACAAAGACATACAGTTCTCTAGATGTTGAAACAAACAAAATTATGTTTAGACTTGCCATTAACTTATAGTCTTTTTGGATTTAAGAAAACCTGAGGTTAATAAATACCTACAGTAAAATAATAATGCATGAATATACAGGTATTAGGATTGGCCAATGATACATCATGGACAACTAAACAAAAAGCATTTACAGGGAGGAGCATATGCACAGAAACGCTTTGTGCTTAAAGATGTAATGTACAATCCTTATGTGTGAAGAGTGCAACAACCTCTAAATCACATCGAAAAGTGTTGTTGCCATATTAAATTTTTAAATGTCTGTACTCTGTGCTTTTTAAAAATATTTATTAAAAAGAAAATTTCAAAGCTGATTATATAATATTGTGGATCGAAATGCGTGAAACATCATAGCTTTTAACACTGGACAAATATTTTGCCTAGCTATATTAAATAGCGGCAAATAATATTTAATATTATTTTCCTTTATTCACAGATAGATTGCACACCTGTCACTTCCACTACGGTGCGACGGTTTGGGATTTGGTGTGCATTTCTTTATTGTTATTGATCTATTAAAGTGTAACATTACTATTCTTGACCCCATCAACCAAATTGAACTCTTCACACATATTGGAATGCTGGACTTTATAGATTTCAACCTTGTGTGTAAATACTGAGTATTCAATTATGTAATTTCAGAAAGTGCCTATTATGTATAAAATGAAAAAAAAAAGGAAAAACAATGCTTTAAACAATGACAAAAATAAAATAAATATAGTATGGCTGATTGAAGATTAAACAAATCAATATTTTTCGAATATTGATAAAACAATTGTATGATATCATTCTTTCAATATTTTCACCTAATTAGGTATATTTTGTAAATAGAGATCAAAATATTCCATTTTCTATTGAGAAAAAAAACGCAATATTTTTATATTGTCTAATAACCTGAAATTATCAGCTGATTGAATTTCATAATATAGAAAAAAATTGTTAAGATTTATCTTTTAAGTTTAATAACACTGATAAAAGTTCTAGGCAAATAAAAATCATACTATTATCATATTAACTAAAAAAAAATTATATACAGTGTATCCACGGATAAAGTTGCAAAGAGCCAAAATTTAACACCCGAAAAAAAAAATCAATGGAGACAGTTCTGCTCATGGATGAAATAAGATAAATAGTGCCAAATGTACTGTAATATTTAACTTTAGAGAAAAACGATACAAAAAAGTTATTTTCTTCTGAAGTGTATCAAATTTAAATAATTAGAATTTGAATATTCACATTTTTTAAATCAATATAACATGAATTCATACAAGGGCAAAATGTTTGCAATAAAATGAAATCGGCAATATATCTAAAAAAGTAGGTACAGTACAAACTTCGATAATCCGAACATGCGTTAGTCCAAACTTCCACTAATTCAACAGTGGGCGATCGAAGTCATAATCCGAACATCATACAGTTTTACGGCTTTGTTAAGTATTTTAACAAGGATAATAATATACATCCAAAAAAAGTCATCAAAGTTGGCTATGAAGCGAGAGATAGAAATAAGCGGTCATGTTGAAACTTTTTGGTTATGTCAAATTTTTGTCAAGTGACCATCACAACTGTAAAATAAATAATGGCTGTCACATAAGGTGACAGCTTTGACAATTAAATAAGGTTACAAAGTTAGGATAGAATAGAAATAGGTATTTTTAACTCGGCCAACTTTGATGACTTTTTTTATGGCTCGTTAAGTAAAGACTAAGTGCCTTAAAATTTGCTTTACACTAATTAAAAAATATAGTATAAAACCTGAAATTAAACATTCAAATTTGTGGGATAGGCAACTTTTCCTCAGAATACTTCAAGTCTATTTTAATTGCATTATGTTGCTATGTAGGCATTGCATTTTCTACCGCAACTGTTAGTTCAGAATGTTCAGATGAGTCATACTTATCTGATCAAGCCTCTTCAAGTAAACCAAAAAAGTTTATTTATTTACTTTAAGATAATTTAGGTTTTTTTTGTGTTCTTGTTTTGTTCAAAAACTTAACTGCAATAATTAGTTCCGGAATATCAAGGTTGTAATGTATATGTAAAAAAGGATAATTATCATTTTCGTTCATATACTCTCTAAATTATAATCCATTTTCAGAATGACATGCTAAATAAACTTTAAACATAAAATTTTAGGAATTTTATCAACACATTTTATCATTCTGTAAATTCAAAACGAAATGCCTCAGTATTTCTATTTTAAGCAACCTAATCCGTAGACACAGCATGTGTAAATTAAAATTTACATATGTGTGTACTTTTATAATTTTATATGCATTTATTCTTGATGCGAAGACATTTTTCTGCTTCTTCGGTTATTTTACTTCAGATTTTTGCAAAATAACATTAATAAGGCTGACTAACAAAGAACCATAGAATATAATTTTTTCTAGCAAAGTCATGGGTTTGGTCACCATTTCTTATGTCAAAAAAAGGTTAGCGTGTTACAGATACTTTAGTCTTCAATCAAAAGTTTCAATACTGTCTATAATCTCTTATATATGCTGCAGACATTCACATAGTGTCAATAGTTTATTAGTATAAATTTTCATAGCAGTGTCACTTATTTTCCTTATAAAGATATTCAAATATTGAATGCAATTGCTTCCTTCCTTAAACTTGCTAACTTTCTTTGAGATAAGAATTACATTAGAAGTTATTATTTTACAATTTATGATAAAAACCTTGGCAAGCATGGAAATCGTTAAATACCGATATGTTGTGATTCCATAGTTCTATATTGAATTTAATTTCTTATATTTTGCCCATGATCACTCGTCGAGAGCCTGTTGCAAAAGACTTAACTAATTATTTATATATTACCAGAAATTCAATAAAACTTTTGTGCAGCTTCTAATACTGACTTGCTTTTGTAAAAATTTATTTTCGTAACTTATTCCACTATTCGCTAATGTTTAAGATGTTTAAGTACTCAGATATTTATAATAAATTACATACCAGTAGTGAAAAAAATATTTAACAACAATTAGTTAAATAGAAACAATATTATTTTCTCATATAGAAAATATACCACTAATTTCGGAAGATTTTCTTTAATAATGTTAGTGAATGATTTTTTTATTATTTGCTTAAACACAGGGGGTTCAAAAAGTTAATTCTTTTATAAAGACATTAAAAAAAACGTCATAAAATCTGGGTATGAACGAGAGATAGAAATAACGGTCATGTCAAAGTTTTTCGGTTATGTCAAACTTTTGACAAGTGATTGTCACAATTGTAAAATAAATGATGGCTGTCATATAAAGTGACAGCCTTGACAATTAAATAAGGTAAAAAATTTGAAGTAGAATAGAAATACATCTTGTTTACTCGGCCAACTTTGATGACGTTTTTTTTTTTGGATCGCTCGATATTATTCGGTCTTTAAAATATAATGGGATCATTATGAAAATTTATTGTCTAAGTAAAAGTAAGTATATAAATACCTATTTTACTTTAAGTCACATATTGTGTATCGAGATTTAGCTTATGAAATTTATTACAGAGAAAAAATATAATTTTTTAAGTTCTACATCTGTGTTAACATTAGTTAAACACAAAAAAAGTTGAGAGGTATATTATTGTGTAGTGACGTTATTTTCCAATTCATAAAATTTGAGTTCACAGAAAATTGTTCTTTTGTAGCACTATTATACAATTTTCAGTTTGTTGTGCATTACTTATTAACTGATTTATGCATTCGACTATCGTTAAAAATCTTTTATTCTTTATGTAACAACCCATCCACATACAATACATGTTTATTTGCAATTTAGACACATGTTAAGCATTTTAGATTTTCATTTTTGTATTTACTTTTAAAATGACTCCATAAAACCTCAATTTTATTGAACTGTCAACTACACTGAAATGTTTTTGTATCAGTCGTCAGTATTTTGTCAATTAGCCTTTCTATATTCTTGTGATATTAGATATGTGGTATACAGTGGATATTATTTGTAATGACATCACTTATTACAAGTAGAAGGGTCTGCAATAATACCAACATAGAAAGAATATTGTTTTTGTTTTTAACGACTTGGAGTACAATGATAAAATCAGCTGTAATGACGAAGCTTAACCTGGGGAATCCAAAGCGTTTATAACAACGTTTTTTTTTAGGAAAACTAACAACTTTTCCTAGTAGGCCCTGACAACCTATGGACACATCCATTGACTATTGATTTTAAAAGAATATTAATTTTATTTTACTACAATAACTGAATGTTTCATGACACAGATTAATGATAACAATATTAGGTTTGATTTATGTTACTCATAATTTTCTATTAATAGGAACTGACATTAAGTTTTCTAGTGTAATCTAGTGATAACTTCTTGTATTTTTATAGTTATTCATTTGTTTGAGTTTCCTATTACAATATGGTGGTAATGACAAGTGACTGATAATTTCTTTTTTTTTTTGACACGCGCCTTATGTAATTATTGTAACAAACCCTCATAAAAACTACATGTGATGAGTACAGGTGTAAATGATATATATATATATATATTTATCTGTTTGGCATTTTTTGGGGAAAAACGGTTAAATGAAGGAAGTAGTTATGAATGACCACTGTTTATAACAAATTAATTCTTATAGTTCTGAGGTCTTTATTATGTTATTTCCACTGTATTTTAAATGTAGTTTTATAAATATTTGGGAATGCAGAAGCCATTAGTAAAAAGTTTTCCCTCTATTCCCCAAAAATATAATTTTCAGTAATTTTGTTGGTACACATTTTACAATCCACCTTTTTGTAATCCATCCACCTACAAAGTACAAACTAAAAAGTGAATATTTCCTCTTTTATGAAATGGATATTTTAACCGTTTATGCTAACAGGCTCAACTGATTTTGATATCAACTTTTAATTCTTATGTTCTATACATTTGACATAATCTTTAAAATGTGGAAGTTTAATCATGTTGGAATGAAAAATGGCAAAGTTATCAACAATCAAATTTTAATTATCAAGTTAAATTGTATTTTTTTGTCACTACCATTTTTAACCGTTAAAACTACGGGCTGGCGTACTTTGTACGCTGCAAGTAAACAATAGCTATGTTATAGCTCTGAAAAAAAAATTATTGCCAAAAGTTGGTGATCGTCAAACGTTAATAAGACTGCTCGTAATACCTATCCACTTATGAAAAAACAATTGAAATGACAAAAAAGCAAATTCGGATCTAGAGAAACACCTGGCGTACTCAATGTGTTGCCCGTAGTTTGTTGTTATGCTAGACCACCCACAACTCTAACTAACGTTGATTCCTCTTTTTGAAGTATTTGATATGTCCTAACATATGTATGTAATGAAGTCGGTTATATTTCCAAAAGCAACTGATTTTCCTAGCGAAAATAATTCAAAAAGTACCTGATTAGGTTAAATTGTACTACAAAATTGACATTTATTTGCTCATTACTTCATTCAAATACTTGTCTCGTCAAATAATTCAAATAAATGTAAATTATGGAAAACCAAAATTGTCAAAGTCCAGATAACTCATTAAGAATTGGGTACCTACTGTGGGCATTTATTTGTTAAATAAATGTCTGTCAATGTTTATAATATACTGCCGGAAATTCGTAAATCTGTATCACCATCGAAGGAGTTTGTGAAACCAAATACTAATATTTTCTCAAATACGTACAGAAAATATATGAAAATGCGTCTTTTTAACACCCTGCATAAAAGTTAGCATAGTTTCATTGAATTACTGGAAATATGATCAGTACCATCATAATCAGTACATATATTAAAAGTAAAGCAAGTAGGTATGGTATATGGAAGCATTATATCTAGTTTTTACAGTGAAACTCATTGAGCACTAAAACTACCAAGGAAGAACCATAAAAAAATCACGATAAATAATTTAGTTTTGATTTCCACTACGATTAACATAATATATAATATCATTATTTCATTGAAACCAGTTAGTGCAGTATGTCTACAAATTTTAGAAAGTATTTAGAAAGGTTTATCAATACAATAATTATCTAGTTACCCTCTTTAACAATTATAAAAAATAATGCATAAAAATTACATCACAACAATGTGCGTAAAGGAAGTATAATAAAGAAGCGACATTATGCCGTAACTTTTGTAATATCTATGATATTTAGAAATTTCTTTACCGTTTTGCAGAATTTATTAGAATATATTCCATGTTTCAAGCTAAACAAAGTAATTTTTTTAAGCTTCCTGTCGATCACACGATTCCGCACTTATTGAATATACTTGATACACTCACACCAACTGTCAATTTTTTTTTATGAATCGACAACAGTTAGATCGTAAGGTGTTGCCTTTCAGATTATCACTTGATCCTAGAGAGATCTTTAGTAACATGTCCTCCGCTCTATAGAATTGAGCACCTCAACTTAAATGGAACACTGACCGTGAGCACCGATGTACTTGTGGGACCGCTTTCCTCTACTCGATTTATCTTTACGAATTTCCCGGACTAACGTATAGAATGCATCGTCGACCCCCATCCTCGTTTTTGCTGATGTTTCTACAAAGGGGATACCGTACTGCTTCGCTACCTGGAAAAGAACTGCTTTTAACCACACTGTAAAATGTAAATCATGGAAAAAGTTTGACATAAAAGTAACCATCTGCCCCAGGTGTTTTAGACTTAAACTCATTCATAGAATCGTAGAACTTATTTATGTATCATAAATAGTGAATATACACCATCACATTTATAGAAACACAAAAAAGTATCATTTCTATTTACAGATGATTATGTTCATTCCGTGATTTAAATATAAGCCGAAAATTTGTATAAAGCCGACATCATCCAGTTGTGAAAAAAGAACAAATGCTACACATCTCGTTCTAACAACAAGCACAGGTGGTGAGAGAGCCAGTCTTATTCCCTCACTACCTTCGATGCGTGTGCGGTCGCTTCTTATCTGTCATCTCACTTCTGTTTGTCCTTTTGACATTCTATGTCTTTATTATGGGATTGCCCCTGGAAAATATTGCGTCACGCTTGGACCCCCCCACCTGGCCTGGGCCTGGATGAGAGCTATCCCTCATTTAAACCTTCATCTCGGCCCTCATTTAACTCTCATATAATTCCTCATTCCAGCCCTCATTCAATTCTCCTCATTTTGACATTCAATGTCAAAATTATGGGATTGCCCCTGGAAAACATTGCGATCTACGTCATGGTTTTGCGTCACGTCACGCTTGGTAGATGGTTTGCCTAACCTGAAGGGGCAAAATCTGGGGTAGGGAAAAACTCTATCGAGCATCATGTATGTGACGCATGACGTCATGGGTCCAAAGACATAGAATGTTCCATGGCCTCACGTGCGTAGCTTCGTGAGTTAATTTCATAACTGGCCGATGTCGGCTTTACGCACATAATATATGGACTTATTTTATTCTGGTATAAGGTCTCATTTATTGTGTTGGCGTATCTGAAGGTGGATAAGAGTAAAATATTTATGTGAAATATGGTGTTATGGGTTTTTGATTCAGAAGTACCGAAGAAAGAAGAACTGAAAGTAAACCGACTTTATTTTCAAATCCGTGTATTGGAGTGATCATCGGTAGAAGTAAAAAGGTAGTTTCTAAAAGGTTTTATTGCGTAAATGGACTTAATGTGTTTTGAAACATGACCATTTTAAGTTTGCGCCAAAAAAAAATATTTACCAATTGGCTTGCTTGTCTCTTGGTTTGTTAGTTAATTTGTTCCTACATCCAATTGTCTGTCTAGCCCGCCCCTTTTTTAATTAAACTTTCAACTTTTTTACGATATCACCTTAAAATTAGGTATACCTATACACAATGGCGGCTGGTGGAATTAAAAATTGTCGTATTTTCGTAAAGAAGCATGGGATCCACACCAGATTTTAGGGGATTATTACTAGACCAAATTGGAAGGCTAGAATAGCAAAAAAAAAACTTGAAGCAAAACTTTTAAGCGACAAATATGCAACCCCCTTAGAAAATCTCGGAAACAAACTGCAACATTTTAAATCAACAAGTAAATACTTTCGACTCTTTATTCTTAAACTTTTTTTCAAGTGTCCAAGATCTGTTAAAATTATGACAATTTGAATTTTTATTTCATAGTAGCTTTGTGTTTATGAGATTCTCTAATAGCTATAACTTTCAGGAAAATGAAAATTTTGCAAAATCCATAATGGTAAAAATCGTAAATACTTTGTAGCGCGTTTTCAAGATTTTCTAAGTTTGGCGCAATTCTGTTTCTGTGAGTTTTTTGATATTCTAGCCTTCATAATAACAACTAACAATGGTCTAAAGTCATAACGAAAAAATAATTAAATAAACAAAATAAAATACGAGAATTTTAAATTCCAACAACTGCTATTGCCTATACAATAAAATGGAATTTGCATTCGACTTGATAAGGTTTGTTCCAACAGAAAATTCACAGTTCAGAACGTAATTCAGATTTGCTTAGAATCCATGTGCAAACATTGTTCTAAAATCGACTTGAATCGTGTTAGGACAATTTAGAGTAAATTGAGAAGTTTGTTTGATAATCCCAACCTCTAAAGTCACAAAATAAAAACCCCTGGTGGAAAACATTGGACCTTTTATGCTATAATAAGGAGCCATCCAAAAAAAAAACGTCATCAAAGATGGCTGGGCAAAAATAGACATATTTCTATCATCTTTACATATTTCTGTCACATTACGACCAGCTATTATCTATTTTACAATTGTGACAGCCACTTGTCAAAAGTTTGACAATAACAAAGATTCACTTCGAGCTTCGACATCGAAGCGCTTATTTCCGTTTCTCTTGTTCATAGCCAGATTTGATAACTTTGAACTCATTATAAAGAGCCATCCAAAAAAAGTAATCAATTCTGGCTCAGAACCAGTTCGGAACACTTGTTCTTGCACTATAATTCGAAACACTGCAGTTCAGAATTTTTAAATCGACTTGTTGGAGTGGTAAAATAGCTTTGCACAAACTCACAAGACAAGGCTTGATTTTAATGGTGGCTTAGAAAACAAAACCTTGCCGACTCTGCCAGCAGAACATATGAATATTGCCTAAAATAATACATTATTAATTTATTAATACATTATTATTATATCTGAATATTGCCTGATTAATAGCATCACTGTCTGAAATACATCTATCAGTTTTAACACACTCAAAACTTTATTTCCATTTACTTCAGTATGATAAAATAATATTAGCCAGGATGTCATCAATCTGGATAGCTTTTGGCATAAACTCAAGCCGCTATGGAATTCTTCCTTAATTCTTCATAAAATAAGAGCATACTAAATTGCTCATTTCCGTTATATCTCTGCATTTTGCAACAATTCAATGCATGAAAAAAAAACAACAGAAATAAAACAATTTTGAAAATGTATAAAATTGACAGGTTTGTTGACAGATGCTGTTTGAGAGTTAACATTCTAAAGTCAATGTTTTTGTTTTTTAAAGTCACCCAATATCTGTGCATTAAAATCGCGCTTTATTTTGTGTGAATATTTCCAGGTATTTGATGTTTGATTGCGTTTTTTTTTTTTTTGGAAAATTCTGTAGAAAATGTAGTAAAAGCAAATATTTAAGTGTGTCACATCAAGGTACTGATAACAAGAAGCACTATTTGAACAATTTTATGAGCCATACTTTTTCTTTTTTCCATATTTAAGCGCTTAAAAAATAAAAAGTTGTTAACAAAAGCAAGATAAAACAATTTTTCTACGTCTACTTGACTCTAAGACTTTAATTAAATCTAAGCACTCTGGATCAAAAGACGTAAGTCAAAAAAATAAATCATTTGATGTGTCAAAAAGTGACAAATAACGTATTATTATACTCAGAATGACATTTAGAATCAAAACGAGAGAAAATAAATATGACGTGTCATTTAAGATTCGAAAGTTAAGTTAAACCGGAAGTAAATAAAAATTGCCGACTATGTCAATAAATGCAGATTCATGTCTAATATTCAATTATAAAATTACATTATTTTATCTCTGAAAACAACAAAGTGAGCGTGGGAAGAAAGAATGGGGTGAACCACTTTTGAGAATCCACCTGGTATATACAGGAGTTGACGATGTACTTTATTAATGTGGCACATATAATAGTATTCCAGTCGGGTTAAGACCGGTCCTGGAATCTATTATTAACATCCGGGATCTTGAGTGGGAAGTTCAGTGGCATGGCATCGAATATGTGATAAGTAAAGCTGACAGAAACGGCACGCATCATGAATGTAATACACGAAAGTAACTAGTAACCTTTCACACGTTTGCCACATTTTATTATATCAGTATATAACATACAACATCACCAACTGACACTATGTTACTGTCATGGACTACGATGTCAATGAGCTGAAATTCTGACAAATGAACAGCCATCTATCGTGTATACAAGATGCTGTACTGAATTTTGTACAAATTGGTTTTTGACTTACCGAGATATAACACTGAGTATAGCAATTTATGTATATTTTATTTCAAAATTTAACGCCCTGTATCTCAAAAATTTCCTCAATTTCAAAAAATACTTCAAAAAGGGGATCAATTGTTACAGCTTCACATTTTAAAGTGAACTCACCCTGTATACATGACTTTATATCATACATAGCTCAGCACATGGAGATGATAATCTATTGGTGGATTCATGCAGAAATTTTTAGTAATAAGAATAAAAATAGTAATAAGCATAAAAGTTAAACCTTCGTTTTATAATGACCCAGTTCATGCAGCAAATCCTTATTTTTAAAATTATTACTAAAAATTATGTTTACTGCATGAACTGGGTCATTATAAAACGAAGGTTTAACTTTTATGCTTATTACTATTCTTATTCTTCTTACTAAAAATTTCTGCATGAACCCACCATAAATGCCTTTTGTATTTCATGTTATATTATAATGGAAATGTGAAAGTTCAAATAATGCCATTTATTTTTTAATTGATATGTATTGTATTGTATAATACAAAATGTCTGACAAAAAATCTTATTTAATTATGATTTATGGTTAAGATACTGTGGTTCAGTATTTGAAATAAATACTTCATTAGTTACATTCAAATTAGATTCAAATTATTTTTAAAATGATTTTGTAAGGCTTTGAAAATCCTGATTCCTGTAAAACTTTTGTCAAATTTACTCGATTACATATTAACAATTAATTTTTTCACTATATAAATGGCAGCCGATGATTAAATTTAAACTTTCATATTGTGATAATGTAGTTTAGAACTTGTATGTTATGGGGTATTCACAAAGACCAAAAACATATCATTTAGGTCTAGGTATTTGGGACTCCAACCAAGCTTAAAAATAAAGCTATTAAATGGTAAGAGCTAAAAAAAGTACGATTTGTCAAAGGATATTGAAAATTATATGTTATCAAAATGTTTTTCCTAGCTACAAAATGAACTTATTAATTCAAGTTCAAGGATTAAATACTCAAAAAAAGTACATAATGAATTACTTTTACATTAGTTAAACTTCTAGTAAAATATGTTTGCACCATACCAGGTAAGTTACAGTATGTATTTTGTAATATTATTAACATTGTTTTGTGAGACCTGTTAAATAAGGGGTATGTGTCAACCTTAAGACGGATTTCCATTTATGCAATTTGTGCCTGCAATTCAATGCAGACAGATTTACACTTTACAATTTCTTGCATTACATAGTATTTTATTTAATGTGTGATGCTACAAAATGCTGGCAGCAAGGAGTTGCTGCATCAAATTGCAGGCAGTTGATAAATTACTGCGAAGTTTTTCATATAGCGGGGATGCATCAAATTGTTGCAAAAACTGCAAGTTTACTCTACTCATGAGGTAGGTAGCCATGGTATGTATTGCTCTCCTTTTAGTCAACTGTTTGGTAAACAAATGAGCGAAATCATATACAATGTTTTAACTGCTACATTTTCGAATAGTTACAAAAATCATTGCTTGTTTATAATAGATGGGGATAAAACCACAACACACCACATTTTTATATCTGCCTGTATGTCACACACATATCCTGAATGTATTCAAAATATTACATCAACACACATAATGCAGTTGAGTTATTAGGAAATCAGTATCTATTTTATTATTACATGCAAAATTGATACATGCAATTATTTGGCTTCATTGAATGAAAGTTTAATCCTTGAGAAGAAATAAAGATGAAGAATATTTTTATGGGTTCGCTACGAATTTGTGAAAAAAAATGTAAGTATTGCAAACTTCAACAAAGGCTCTTTTATACACGTGTATATATAAATTTATGAAGGTTTTATGGAAGAATATACTTTACCTCTCTAGCTTGATTCATATCTACAGCCCATGATGACAAATCGCACTTGTTTCCTACGAGGACCATGGGTACTTCTTCTGCATCTTTAACGCGTTTAATTTGTTCCCTGTAAGTCCCTATGTCTTCAAAACTTTTTGCAGAGTTCACTGCGAAAACTAAGAGAAAACCTTCACCTGTTCGCATGTACTGATCTCTCATAGCACTATATTCTTCTTGGCCTGCAGTATCCAAAATATCAAGCAGGCACGTCTCACCATCTATTACTACTTGCTTTCGATAGGAATCTTCTATGGTTGGGTCATATTCATCTACAAAGTGGTTTTGGATCAACTGTATAGTTAATGCTGATTTTCCAACGCCACCAGCTCCTACTACCACTAGTTTATATTCAGTCATTTTTCAGTAATATACAAACAATTCTCCTAAATAAAAATATTGTAAGCAGACTTTTAAACAATTTAATTTGCTTTTAAATAGTTCCTTTCGGTCGCTATCCCAGCATAATAAGAGATACACACAACACACAAAAAGTGAAACAATTAAGAACATTCATATACACAGTAAATTACTTTTAATTAATTGTAATCAAGAACGAAACAACTGCAGAGAACGGTAACAAAAGTTATGAAGACCGTCAAAAATATTCAGTTCCTAGTTACTAAAAAAAGCCACCAGCTTTGAGATTTTCTAGTACCAACTATCATATCTCCACTTTTTTATAAATTCCACCTATGTATGTCATACCAACTTAGTAATAAAATAGAGAAATCAACTGAAATTTTATTTTTTTTATTAAAAAGTCCTCAGTCTTTCTGTATGAATTTATTTGAACAAGTAATGCAGAAACGTTTGATTCTCATTTTTGTGATTGTTAATTATATCACATATGTAAAATGCAAAGCATTTTGTTCTTTTTTGTACTTGCTGCCAACATAGACGATCAAACGTAAGGTAAGGAGTCTGGTGACAATAAAATTTATTTCAAAATCAAATGTAACTAAATGAGAAATGTCATCTGATGACAGTAAAAAAAATATTTGTTTCTGGATAAAGGAAAAGGGTTATTGTTTTTATAAATTTAAGAACAATCTAGAAAAACGGTTTTTATCTGAAATGACATAGTTTTCAATACATAATTGAAAATTTTTGTTTTCTGCTTTATGTGTACCTAACATTGACTGTTAAGGTGAGTAAAGAATTAAAAACATGAATCATATTTGTGATTCACAAGTTTAGTGATTTGCAATAATTTAATTTTTAGCTAATTAACAGCAGCATCATGTCCTTTAAACAGGGTCACGAAACTCTAGACTCTTACATGGATAATATTAATGTGAAAATTTCAGAACGATATAAACCTCCCCTCGTATTAATGTAGCTATGACTTATGCACAGCGACTTACCCTCAATAAACATATACAAGACAATATGCCAAATTATGACTTTATATTAGAAAAAACAGTGGCTGAAAAAATGAAAGAATGGAGGAATGTCAGGATGACGGTAATGGAGGAAAGAAAAGAGAGAGAAAAAGTTAGGGAAGAATTAAAGAAGAAAGAAGAGGAGACTGCCGAACAAGAAAAAATTAAACGAAGTGGAGGTTAAGACTGTAGATGAGACTGTAACTATACCAAATACAAATTTTAATTCCACTTCTAATAATATTTTTGGTAGTACGAGTATCAATCAAAGTTACAACTATGCAGCTAATAGCAGCATTCTTATGCCTACCCAGGTCTCAAATTGTTCAAATATTCTTACTCCTATTCCGTTGACTAACTGTATTAATCAACAATATATTTCCAAGCCCGTTGATAAGAGTCCATTTAACCTATCTGATTTTGAAAATGACACTTCAAGTCCCTTCGATAATATGGAGTTAAAATCGATTAACGATTTGGAGGAGTTAGCTCAAGTTCTCAAGAGCGAAGAACCAAAATACAAAGTGAATAACCCTGTTTACCCATCTTATCAGAACGTTCAGTGTTCGAATCCAGCACCTCTTCAGACAAACTACCCGAATTATACGGGATACGCTACATTCCCGGTTCTGGATCGTACGTGCAACCTGTCAAATCTAACTACTCGCATACCAATGGATACTATTACCCATCAGATCTGACGGGCCAGAGTCAATCGTTTCAGGTGCCCTATTTGTACTCAAAACCATCAACGACAGACTACAGTTGTACTTCTTTAGGTAGTACTCCACTGCTAGAATCAAAGAAATCGAATTGTAAGAGTGTTCCTGACATAATAAAATCTCTTGAAGTTGAATTAGAAAATTCACATCTAGACAACACCACGTCGGAGGCGTCTTACATTAGGACTAATATAATTCCACAGACGAGTCGACCTAAAAGTACTGAGGCCGTAATATACCCTAGAGATGTGGCGAAAAAGGAGGAATTAGATAATCCTTTTAATTCCCTATCGCAGAGCCAACAAGATCTGTGTAAATCAATTAACTCAATGGGTTTTCCTCTTTCGAGGGTGGCTAGGTCTTGTAAAGTAATAGGACATGATCATAAAAAGGTAAGCAAATTGCATATTTTATTGAAGAAGAATTGCATATTTATTGCAAATCAACAGTTGAGCTCAAATTTAATGTAAGATTTATCTCTAGGTTGTTAAGTCAGGCAATTACCTATTTTTTTTAGTATTATAGAAGCAGGAAAGTATTTTAAAATTATTTATTTATAATTTGTGGTTTTTATCAACCTTGATCCTATTGTAATTAATAAATTGAACGTCAAAATTTGAAAAAAAAAGTATTAACAAGCATACCTATGTGTTTCTATGTATCTACTAAATTTTTAGCCTCAGAAAACAAGAGTACATAGTATTTTATTTGAGCATGTATTTTGTATGGAACATGTACCACATGTTACGAGCTGAAAGAAATTATTAAAAACTAAATACTCACAAAACATTGAATTGTTGCAAGAACAATATTTATAAAGCCAAATTAAAAAATAAAATTAAAAAGCAAATAATGTACTCTACTTTTAACGGATTCTATTGTAATATACAATCATACTTACTGCTGTATCCCCTTCGCCTCTCATAGCGCTTCTATCTTTTTCGTTTATAGCCTACCTATGGATATACCAGACTTAAACCTACAGGGTCCGTCCCATCCGTGTACTGTATAATTATTTTTTTTATGATTGTAGAGGTTTTCAAAAATGTTTCTATTATTAATAGTTGATAACACTAATGTTATTTTCAGTTATCAAGGTTTTAAAAAACCAACCATCATGTTCGGAATACTGGGGGGTTTGGGCTAGTATAGGTTCAGATTATCGTGACCGTACTGTATTGCCAAAAAAAAGATTATTAAAAAAATCTCTGACTCCTTTAACCCCTTTAACTTTCAAAAAAAAAGAAGGGTTAAAGTTGAACTAAGTCTAGTTCTGATATTACTGTGAGTTTACAAACTGCACCGAGGGAAATATTCAACATAAAATGATTTTGTAAAATTTGAATGTAATGTAACAATTTACAGGTTACATGTCGAATTAACTATATAAAATTTACTTATCAGAGTTTTTCCAAATTTATCATGTTACCATAAAGTAACAAATATATCACCATCTTTTCGTTAAAAACCAATATCACATTTTTAGAAAATTATCAGTTTCTGACTATCTGTAATAAACGGTCTAAGTGGGCGAAACTGACTCTCAAAGTTCAACCCCAAAAATAATTTTTTGATATATTTCTGGAAAAAGAGTTATCAAGTTCGTTCTAAAATGACATTGTTCCACTACATTAGTTCTACATTTTGGATGGGACAAATATCAGTGCCGCTCCCAAGGGGTTGTTAACGAATATATGTTTCCACCCCGTATATTCGAAGCTATAATTTTTTTACATAGTAGCATATGTAGTCCTTATCATAGTGCCATAACAAATTGTTTTGGTTTAATTTGACTTCGATGTAGGATTTAATTTTAAAAACAGGGAATAATAAGTTTAGGAGAGGATATCTCTAAATTACTGTAGTTGTCATATGGAGACATCCAAAAAAAACGTCGTCAACTCTGGCTATGAATGAGAGAGATGGAAATAGCGGTCATGTCTAAGCTTTTCGGTTATGTCAAACTTTTGACAAGTGACCCTCACAATTTGTAAAATAAACAATGACTGTCATATAATGGACAGCTTGACAAAAAAAAAGAAAAAAAAAAAAAAAAAAAAAATACGTTTTTTTTTTCTCGGCCAACTTTGATGACGTTTTTTTGGATGTCTCTATAGAATGAATATTAAAAAAAAAAGTCCAAAGAGACGTAACTTTTATTTTTTAATACAGTTTACAAATATGAAGAGAAAAAATAAATTTGCAATATATACGAGGGGATGGTAAAAAAACTACACATATTTTCCACCCCCTAACAATCCCTCAGGCGCTGCACTGACTTTTGTACCATCCAAAATGTACTGCTAATGTAGTGGAACAATGTCTTCTTTGAACAAATTCGATAACTCTTCTTGTTTCAGAAACATAGCAGAAAATATGTTTTTGGGGGGGTAACTTTGAGGGTCAGTTTTGCTTTCTTAGACCGTTTATTAGCTGCTAAAAAAAATAAGTCTCACTTAATTTTAAGTGCTCTACAGCCTCCTAAAATTTTAGGAAAATCGAAGAGGGACAGTTCCGTCACTTTGCTTGTCAGTCCCACCGATCACGTAACTCCAAAGTATTACTATAACCTGTGTGTACACCATATATCGGCTAGTTATGAAAAAGGACAAATAGAAGTGAGACGATAGATAAGAAGCAACCGCATATGCATCGAAAGTATTGGGAGAATAAGACCGGCCATCTCACCCCCTGTGCTAGTTGTTAGAACGAGAAGTGTAGCATTTGTCTTTTTTCACAACCGACAGATATCTGATGTACACATACTCTATATAACTTATAAGTACTTGATATCAGTGTATAACATAAATTTAATAATGAAATATATAAATTTAAGAATGCTAAGAAAAATTTATGTCAAATATAAAAAAATATACAATTTGCCAATAAAAAAATTGAAAGTTGTCTGCGGTTCAATGAATTATGAAAACATGATAAAAATGTACATCTACATTATGATATAGAAAATATTAAGCCTTGAAAAATGTAGAAAAAGTACATTTATCAGTTTTATTTACAATGATCGAATCTTATCCATATTTGCTCATTCTTATAGCAAGTAGAAATAAAATACTTTTCTGTATGGACAATGAACGAGTTGGAAATTATGTGTAGAATCAGTAGGGGGTAAGCACTACCTGTATACATGCTACATTTTTTAGATATATTTTACTTAGTACTTAGAATTAATTTTTGTATGTACTAAATATTTTTATTTATTTTTTTCAGATAGTTGAACATTTATTAGCTTTATCTGATCTGTTGGACTTAGGATTCTCTGAAAAAGACGCGTCAAGTGCACTGTTACAGTGTGACAATGATAGAGATAAAGCATTGGATAAACTAATATCATAAAATTACTTTCCACGTGGCTGTGCTGTATTATACTTTTTTAAGCTTTAATATATTTATATTTATTTATTTCTAGGTAATTTATTTATACCTACAGATTCACTTTATCATAGCCATATTGGGTACATCATTAAATCTCATTTGTTGAAATTTAAATACTCATAAATGGAGCAGCGCGTCAGTTTTTAGAATATGTAGTGGCGTTTTTTTTAAAGATGATTAAAGTGCAATTTAAAGGATTTAAAATTGAATAAACGTATGAAATCAATAGCTTTTGTTAAAAAAAAACAGAATGTACAGTAGATTTATTGACAAAACAGATTTTGGAACATTGTAATCATGGATATTCTAAATTGTAATTGAATAAAAATGTGAATAAAAGCAAATTAAGTTTCAGCTTTATTTGAAATACTGTCAAAGTGGAGTGAAAATTACTTCAGGCTGTTGTAAGCTATTGCAAAATAACACTGTAGAGTGCTAATTTGCAATACAATATGTACAGTGAATCAATCTATTGAAGTTTTCATACCTTATTCAGTTTTTACTTATAACTGCTTTACAAGATCATTACATCAATTTCTACATGTAATATTCAAGGTCAAGGTAGATACCAATAAAATGTTTAGACTGGTATTGATTATTCATATTCATATTACAACTAAAGTTCACTGAAACGATCACAGGCGTACCATAGAGGCGTACGGGTCATAAGTGTAATCGAAAAAAATAACTAATAGCCTTTCACACGTTTGCCATATAATACTATGAAATTATATCGTACTATTCAGACACAGGAGTACTGCAATCAAATTAAATTGAGGTTACATCACATGCTACACAAGTTCTATGTGTCGCGTCGCCATAAGCCATCTTTAATTATACCCTATACAATATTTAGGTTAGTATCTAATTTGACCTTGAATATTACATGTAGAAATTGATGTAAATTATGATCTTGTAAAACATCTATTATATGTGTCATATGTTTGGAAAAATATCCACTAGATATGTGTGATTAGTAAGGTCCGGAAAGTGTGCCACAACGCAGGATTGAATTGCATTCAGTATCCCGATCACCTGCACGGGCCGGCGTACTAGAGTCCCTGTGCGTGTTAAAGGCGTGGTCAGTGGCGTACATATGCAGGAGCAAGAAATACATGCGTATATAATTTACAAGGCTTTTAAAAAATACGGTTTATACTTCAATTATCATAGAGTTGTATAGTGTCGACCCTGCGTTGTGTCATTCTTTCTGAACCTTAATGATTGGAGATGTTTTAAGACACCCTGTTTTTTCCATTTTTTATTACAAATTACATACTTATGAGAAGTCCCTGGATGCAATCCAAAATAACCTATTTGATGTTGGTCTTATACAGGGTATATCATTTAAATTTATATTGCTAAATATCTCATAGACCAAATGTTTTAGAAAAAAAAATGCTTCATACAAAAGTTGCATGGTTTAAAAGTCGCATGCTAGTCATCTTGACTTTAATTTTGTATTGAAATTTAAAGGTCATTTCAAGTTCGAGGTCAAACAAATGTTTTCAAATGGAAACCTGCGACTTTTTTTTTTATTTGCATTCCTCGTAGAAAAAGGAGTAAAACATATCTAAAGCATTTTTAAATTATATTATATCGTCTAACTCATACTTGGACGAATATTTAGTAAAATAATACCATAACATAAGAAGGACCTTATGCTGTGATAATGCATTGTTACACACATATTCTGTATTGACAACTCAAAGACATCATGTGTCACTGGATTTTCACTTGAACTGTTATCTGCCGATATTTATTTTGTTACATAGTTAAAAATAAATACAGGGTGATTCAGCTAACCCGTTCATTACAAGTTTAGGAACTTCCCATTGAGATTTATTTTTGAAAATTTGGAATCAGGAGTTAGCGGGGACGGTCTACTCAACTAAAGTACTTGTGTTTTTCTGACACTTCCGGTTATACCGGAAGTAGCTATCAACTTCCTTATTTTAAATGGAACACCCAGTATATTAATACATTTTTGAATTCCCCTCTTAATTTTAGGTTGACTTTGTTAACAATTCCCTATACCTATCTTCAGCAGTTTTTGAGATATTATAATTTTTTTGAAAAAAATAGATTTTGTAGTATCCTATTGAAATGCTGGTCACCGATTCAAAACAAAAGTTATAGTAGCAAACTTTGGGCTGCCCTTGGACAGAATATTAAGGTTTCCTGTGGTATATAATTTGATGTTTTATTATTTACAGGGTGTCTAAAAAATCGAGTTCATTCTAACAAATTTCAACTGCTCAAAAGTGAGTTTTCTTAAATGGAACACCCTGTATTTTATTGTTCTATGTGATGGAGAATTGAGTGATCTTTCATTCTGTATTAGGATTCCCTATACCTATCTGCTACCATTTTCATGCTATCGAGGTATTTTTCTTCGATACCATAGTTTTCCATTTTATTAAATTACTTTGATAAGCGGTCCATGAAAATAAAAACAATATATCATTTGTATTAATTTTTTTATCATAAACAATGTTACAAAATTATTGAAAAAAAAATCAAGTTCATTTAAAGTGGTATACACTCTAAATAAAATTACCTTAAAATGAATAAAACCATATTTTAAACAGTTTGGAACTTACCATAGCCTAAACAATAAAACATATTAAAAATAATAACTAAATATTAACAATTAGCTCTAATATTTATTTATTATTGTTATATTTAGTTGTTTAGTTATTGTTAATATTTAGTTATTATTTTTAATATGTTTTATTGTTTAGGCTATGGTAAGTGCCAAACCGTTGAAAATATGCTTTTATTCATATAAGGTAATTTTATTTGTAGAGTGTATGTATACCTTAATTACATGTACCTAAAATTACATACCACCTGAAACCTTAATATACCGTCCAAGGGCAGCCCAAAGTTTGCTACTATAACTTTTGTTTTGAATCGGTGACCAGCATTTCAATAGGATACTACAAAATCTATTTTTTTTCAAAAAAATTAAAATACTCAAAAACTGCTGAAGATAGATATAGGGAATTGTTAACAAAGTCAACCTAAAATTAGGAGGGGAATTCAAAAATGTATTAATATACTGGGTGTTCTATTTAAAATAAGGAAGTTGATAGCTACTTCCGGTATAACCGGATGTGTCAGAAAAATACAAGTACTTTAGTTGAGTAGACCGTCCCCGCTAACCCCTGATTCCAAATTTTCAAAAATAAATCTCAATGGGAAGTTCCTAAACTTTTAATGAACGGGTTAGCTGAATCACCCTGTATACTCTCTACATAATAAAAATTAATAACGGTGAAATAAATCAGCATTGCATTATTAGACTCCTTTCTATAGTATGTTACCAGCATTAGTACAAAACTTAACTGAACAGTTAAATGTTTTCTATTCTTCTCAGATGACATATCATTAAAGGAAAGGCAGATTATGTGGTTCCAGCTCATTATGCACATAGTGTAAGAGACAATTTAAATATAAATTATAGTAACCGTTGGACAGAGTGTGAGGATCCAATGCATTGGCCAGTTCGAACTGGCCAATGCATTAGGATTAGAATTGCAATGCATCAGGAGATCGACTGACCTTAGATCTCTATTTTTTTTCCATCGGGATGCCTCAAAGAGTAAATTAATATTGATGTAATTCTTAAAAAATGCAAGAGTAGATATGAAATGTTTGCACAAATATTGAGAGACAAGCACTTTTATGAACACATCAACATTTTCAAACATGCAGAAAAAGAAGGACGCAACTTTGGGTATTTAGTAAAATACTGTAACTAAATTATTTGATCTATTTTCTATACATTATTTTCTTGAATATTTAAAAATTATAGGTTGGATAGAAAAATAGTTTAGATAAAATTTACTCCTTATTTTTTCGAGATATTATTATTATCTTTATATAATTAATTTTCTTTATAGATGATCTGAATACATGACCAAATTACATACAAGGTCCAGGAAAAATATCCATTCTGGGAAAACCCTACTTTGGAAACTCAAATAACATCTACATATATAAGATTACATATTTTTCCAAGTATATGTATCTACTTAATAATAATTTAGCAATATGATTTATGTAGGTATACTGTAAATAAATACAGTGCGTCCATAAAGTGACGCATAAATTCATTATTAGCTAAATGAACAATATTATTGAAAATTCCCGAGACAGGTCAATTTTTGATTGGCGATTTACTATTTTGTCACATACTAATTTAATATACAGGGTGTCCCACATTCGAGTAATGACGCCACCACCGATTTTTTTAAATGGAATACTACATTTTTTTTTCAAGTTTCGGATGACCCTGGCCGAGCTGAGTCCAAAAATGTATCACAAGTTGCTTCTATCTATTACAGGGTGGACAACAGTACAAAAATTACAAATTATGTATTGCTGATTAAACGCACTAAAAAAATTAAATTAACGTTATTGTGATACAAAAATACAACTACTTTAATAAACACCAGTTTGGACAAGACGCGCGAATGACGCGAGGCGCGATACGTGGTTCGTTATTTTTTTGTCATTTGTTTTTTGATTGTCATTGTCATTTTTTGCCATATTAAAAACGGCTATTTAGAGTTCACTTTTGTATTGTTAACGCTTCAAAGTAGGTACTTTAAGTGAAACCTAAATCTAATTTATTTAAAACGTTTTGTTGAAAATGCCTTTAAATGAAAGGGATAGGATTGAAATTCTAATGATGATTGGTGTTGGCGACAGAATGCGGTCTCAACAAGAGGTGTGTAGATTATTCCATGAAATGCACCCAGATCGTGAACCTGTTTCACAATCTACAGTAAGCAGAATAGAGCGAAAATACAGAGAATTAGGACACGTGAGGGATGCACCAAGGCAAGGTAGACCTAAAATTAATGAAAATGTTCAACAAGACGTAATTATGTCGGCACTAGAAAATCCACATTGTACAGTACGGCAAGTATCTAGGGATTTGAATATTGGAAAGTCTTCAGTATCGAATATTTTTAAAAAGGTAAAATACCATCCCTATAGAGTACGCCTCATCCATGAATTGGCTGAAGACGACTTTGACCGAAGAACTGAATTTCTGCGAGTACATGATGGACCACAATAATCAAAATAACGGTTTCATTGCTAATATTTTATTTTCTGACGAGGCAACGTTTTTTTTGAACGGGCATGTTAATCGGCAAAACACCCGCTACTGGTCTCAGGAAAATCCACACTGGATGCAAGAATACCATAACGCAACATCCACAAAAGGTCAATGTGTGGGCTGGTATTGTGAGAAATAGAATTGTTGGTCCATACTTTTTTGATGAAAATTTGACAGGAGCATTGTATCTGAATTTTTTACAATATACATAATTCCTGACTTCTGACCCGGCTATTTCCTGATATTGAAATAGCCAATACTTTAGACGGCAGAATTTGGTTTCAACAGGATGGTGCACCACCACATTTTGCTATAGCTGTGCGCAGGTTTTTACACAGAACCTTTCCAGATCGGTGGATAGGAAGAAGAGGATCAGTGGAATGGCCCCCTAGATCACCTGATCTTACTCCACTAGATTTCTTTTTATGGGGTTATTTGAAATCTAAAGTTTATACTAATAGACTCGAGAACATCCGTGAGCTCAAAGATCGAATCAGGCAAGAAACGTTAAACATAACACCTGCTATGTTACAAAATGTCAGAAGCGAAATGTATTGCCCGATTCGGTCATTGTTTAGCAGTCAACGGAGAACAATTTGAGCATTTATTGTGACTTTTCTAAAAATACAGAAACGTATAACTTTCTAATGAAATTTTTCATAAACACTTTATGTATTGTTGTCCACCCTGTAATAGATAGAAGCAACTTGTGATACATTTTTGGACTCAGCCTCGGCCAGGGTCATCCGAAACTTGAAAAAAAAATGTAGTATTCCATTTAAAAAAATCGGTGGTGGCGTCATTACTCGAAGGTGGGACACCCTGTATATTAAATTATTATGTGACAAAAATAGTAAATCGCAATCAAAAAATTGACCTGTCTCGGGAATTTTCAATAATATTGTTCATTTAGCTAATAATGAATTTATGCGTCACTTTATGGACGCACTGTATATAAAGTATACTGTTTATTTATGTTAAGATCAAATTTATTTTTTTACAATATATTTTGTCCTTAACATTTAGTATTTCCTAACTTCTAAATTTTTGTTGATTGTTATTGTACAATACTTAAATTAAGAAAACACCAGGCATCATTATCTTTAATGTTTCACTACTCTTCTTGCGATTAAAAAATGTTGATACCTGTATGGCGCTGATAGAGTTAGCCTTAGACTCGATAAATTTCTCAGACCTTCAGTATTTTAATATCGGCCTTTGATGGTTATACAGACTTTACTTTTAGTGATTATATATTACGGCAATTTTTTTATCTAAGCTTTGTAAGAACCCTAAATGTACATTTACAATACTCAAAAGGAGATGGATAATAAAAATTATCTTTGTATTAATCTTTTTTTTATGCAAGTTTTTATCAAGCTATTTTATGAGAGTTATAAAAAAATTTCTCCAATGAATATGGCTACACTGAATAATTTAATAAAAGGAACACAATAGGAGCAAATGGTGGAATTTTAAACTTTCGTAATTTCATAAGGAAGCATGAGTCACTCGGTATATTTTGAAGGATAACATTTGGTTTAAATAGAAGGCTACTAGTAAAGTAAAAATTCAGATAAAAAAAATTAAACATCCAAAACAAAAATCTTGCAAATAGCTTCGAAAATATTTTCTATATATTTTTTTCATCAGTGAATGTGGAAACTATTTTGTTTTTTTTTACAATATACATTTTTTTAAGTTTAGTTTTTTCTACTATTAAAGTAGAAAATTTCGGATGACAATTTAAAAAAAAAATATCCAGAAGATCTTACAAATTACATCTTTCTACAATTTTTTTTCAGTAGTTACCAAGTGACTATAAAAATTATTGTGTTTTTAGAACACTTTCATTAACTATTCGTGTTTTTTACAACAATCTCATTTTTCTTAGCTTTGTTGAGGGTTCCATCTATAAGTAGGTTTATTTGCATCATTCCCACGTTAGCTGCCAAGTGAACATTGTTCTATTATAGATGTTTGTACTAGCTTGTATCGCCACTTTCTTGCAAAAGTTGTCATCTCATTCACTCTTCTCGCGAAACTGTGATGTCTAATCATATCGAGCAGTGAATCTGCTTAGAGTTTGCTTCCTCCTTGGAAAAACAGTCACAGAAAGACATGCATAATGCTTCAAACACATACTTCAATACTTCTGGTCTACGAGTTTCAAAAGAAAATGAATGAACATTCTACATTCTTGGTGCCCTTCATCTAGAGAAAAAAAAAATCGACAAAAAAAACGACGAGGATTGGCAGTAAAGAATTAGTGACATTTTGAAAGCCACAGGTGTGAGTTGTCAGATTTTGACCATGGACTGGAACATGAGAAGTTTTTGATATTAGACGTGATTAGACCTCACAATTTCGCGAGAAGAGCGTGACAACGTTTATGAGAAATGTCAATATAAGCCCTTACAAACTTCTACGACAGCGCCCCATTGCTTACACACACAGGAATAATGCAACTGCATCTACCTAGAAACAGAACCCTCAACTCCGATCAAAGAGCTCCTCGAGGTCTGACTTTTTTTTATATTCCCCTTCAAATGTATTGACCAATGGGAACTTAATGATTGCCTGAGAAAGCTGGCTCAGCAGAGGGCCCTACCTCCTGGATACACAAGGAGCGGAAAAATTGATGGCCTGTAACTCACATGGTGGGTTTGGGAAGAGAGATGATGACCTGTAACGCTAAGGGTAGCAAGACAACAGTGGCCCAGATCAATTTGATTATACTATATCACGTCCCGAAGAAATGTATGAACAACCAGTGGCAGTCGGTGGAATTTAACATGCTCGTATTTTCTTAAGGAGGCATGGGACCCACACCATAATTTAGGGGGTGGTTACTAGACTTAAGTTAAGTAAGCTGTAATGGCAAAAAATCTTGGTAGATCTTGGAAACGGCTGTATCTCTTAAGGAAAATACAAATTTTGCAAAAATCACAAGTATAAAAAAATGTATTTACTCGGTGATTATAAAAAAAAAGATATTTTGCCAATATTTTGCAAGCTGTCTCCAAGATCTGCCCGGAGGCAGCCATTTTTGGAAAAACAATTTCGCAATTTTTTCCTGAAAATGTTTTGCCATTACAGCCTCCTACTTAGGTCTAGTAATCACCCCTAAAATATAGTGTGGGTCCCATGCCTCCTTACGGAAATAGGAGCATGTCAAATTTCACCGTCCGCCACTAATAACAACTAAAAAAATTTCAAATACTGTTCATTTTACTAATACTTATCTTATGACTAGTAGAAACAATAAGCTGCCTCTTGTAAACTGTAATCTCGTAGAAAAATATTTGATTTAAATGTATGATTTGTAGTTACTACTCTTTATTACCTTATTACGCTTTGATTTATTAAATTTATATTAATTTATTCAATTTATAAATTTACAAAATTGATTTTCTCCTCTCTTGTAAAATTTATTGTTTTTGACTACATTACATTTTTTTTGGGATGTGCAATATAATCACTGAGTCGTCGAACAAATGTACTACATACATACATATATAAGTGCCAGGAATGAGTAGTATCTCATAGGAAGTCCCAAGAAGACTAGAACTACTAGTCTTCTTGGGAAGTCCTCACGAGGGAAATATATGTCGGCGGCTGCAACAAAAAAATTCCACCCGCCTATGAATCCTTCCGTGGGAACCTAAAATGCAGCTATGATATTTATGTCACCACTAAAATGACCGTGTTTATGTGTGTGTTTCTTTGTTTATTTGTTAACCCCAAGTCATTACGAAGGTGATTTGTAGTTGTTTGGGCATATTGAATTTGTAGATATGCTTGGTACATATTTTTGTTTATATTAAGAATGTTTAAGATAGTCTTTAGCCAATAGGCGTTTAGGATAAAACACATTTCCTTATATGGGCAAAGTAACACGCTTATGAGGGCGAACGGAACAAACCCGTTAGCCCGGGACACAGGAGAACTGGAGTTGAATTTGAGCTTTAGAAAAGAAAGCAGCACGCGTACGGGCTAACGGGGGCGGATCGTTAGTTACTTGTCTTATCGTTTCTTTTGTATTTTATTCGGTAGATAATTACTTGTTATTACTAACATTCATTTTAAATTGCGTATCGTAAACTGACGTGTGTTCTACTCGTAAACCTGTGTTAAATTAATAAAAGTGTCATAGGCGTACATCAAGTATTTAATTAATATGTCCATGCGGTCGAACCCGAGAAGTGCCCGTACGGCTCCGACATCAGAAGTGGGATCAAGACTGCAAAACGGACATTCCGACACCGAAGACGAAATGCCATTGCAGGAGCGTGTAACTGCGAGACGTAATAATGAAACTCAGGAGAGACTTAAGTACTTAGAACGTTTAGTGTCAGTGACATCACGGTTGCCATCTCCAGTGACAGCATGTCCATCAACTTTCGGAAACATGAAGTTACCAGCTTTTGATCCAACGTCAAAATTTGCAGACGCCGAAGGCTGGTGTGCGATTGTCGACCTGTGGCTGTATTTGCCAAACCTGCGGACCCCATCGAGCAGTTTTCAGAAGCTGTAAATGGAAGAAGCAGCACTTCTGAACAGACCACTCTCATCGAAGAAATGCTACGACTGTTGATGATGACGACTGTTATTTCCCTTCTAAATAACAGGGAAAGCGACGAAAGCTTTGCTGTTCTCGTTGCTTGCTATTTTGGCTCTACTCGCAATGAATTTGTGAGGCGAAGATACCAAACGGACCGACCGAAGGATGCCAAAAGTATGTGTGCCATGTTACAAGGAAGACTTGGTAAACGTCCGGCGCTATTTCCCTCCGGTCACCACACTGGATCGAAGCGTCGAGCCTTATCACCTTCCAGACCTGATGAGGACACGTGCTTTCAAGGAAGATGCAACACATGCGGACGAAGAGGTCATCGTGCAAATAAATTTGCTATACCTGTGGCAAGCCAGGCCATATTTCACCACAGTGTCCTAATGGCAATCGAAAGCCTGAAGAAATGAGGGTCAATGTGTGCGAAGCGGAAGTACTACCTGTTGGACAATTACAACTATGATCTGGTGAGACCTTTCCTTTTTTTTTGTTCGACACAGGCTCATATTGTTCTCTTTTAAAAGAAAATATCGCTACTCACTTCAGTGGGAAACGATTTAGTAATTTAATTAGTTTAAAGGGCATTGGTAGTGGATCTTTCATTTGTAATTGTCAAATTCTAGCAGTAGTTGAAGTTCAAGGGCTTTTAATTGAACTGTTATTTTTTGTGGTGCCATTCTATTTCAAAAGAAATATACTAAACTTCACCCGGTTGCTTATTTTAGTAAACGTACCACTGGTCCCGAGTCTCGTTATCATTCATATGAACTTGAGACACTCGCGGTAGTAAAAGCGATAAAACATTTTTATCACTTTCTTTGTGGACGATTTTTTACGGTTTTTACAGATTGTAATTCTCTTAAATCTTCGCGCACGAAACTTGACTTAACCCCGCGCGTACACCGCTGGTGGGCATTCTTACAAGCCTTTAACTTCGACATAGTTTATCGTGAGGGTAAACGCATGAAGCATGCGGATTTCTTTTCTCGGAATCCATCTACCTTCATTGACGAAGGGACCACTTCAAAGTACGACAACCCTAAATATCATAATTCAACCAAAATAGTTCAGGTTATTGACCTACATTCAGACTGGCTTACCGTAGCCCAACAACGTGACGATGGACTGGTAAAATTAATTGCCGCCCTTCGAACAAACGAACTAGGTCCAGATGTCGCAAGGACATATGATATTCGGAATAATATTTTGTTCCGTAAATTTGAAAGAAACAGTCGTTCCCATTACCTGCCGGTAGTGCCAAGGCCCATGATTTGGTCAGTAATAAATCATGTACATACTAACTTAAAACATTTAGGGTGGGAAAAGACGTTAGATAAAATTTATGAACTGTACTGGTTTCCTAAAATGTCGCGTACTGTAAGAAAGTTTGTCGATAATTGTCTGATTTGCAAAACTTCGAAAAATAAATCGGGAAAAGCCCAGGTTAAAATGTATCCAATTAATAAAAATCCACAGCCCTGGCATACTATCCACGTTGATATATCTGGGAAGCTGTCTGGTAAAAGCGATAATAAATAATATGTACTGGTAATTATCGACGCTTTTTCTAAATTTGTAATACTATACCGTATCCGTTCTTTAACTGCCGAAACTGCTGTTAATTGCTTAAAAGAATTCACGTACTTATTTGGTGCACCATCCCGTATAATTTGTGATCAAGGCAAATGTTTCGCTAGCAGTGAGTTTAAAAGTTTTTGTTCTAATTCTAATATTGACTTGCACTTCATCGCTCAAGGTGCAAGCAGGGCAAATGGACAGGTAGAACCAGTGATGCAAACATTAAAAAATACACTGACGATAGTTGAAGCTGAAAACGATCGCAAGTGGCAAGACAGTTTAGGCGAAGTTCAGTTAGCTTTAAATAGCACTAAACATAGAGTTACAGGTTTCAGCCCTGCCGAAATCTTGTTCGGATCTTCAATCCGCTCTTTAGAGTTACAACAAAATTTCATATAATCAGGACGATTGCTCCGAAAAACACATTTCGTTAGTGGATATTCGTACAGCAGGCACAAAAAAATATCGTAAATTCATCTACGTATGATGCAGATAGAAAAAATGTGGAAAAGCTATCATCAAGCCCTTCTCAGTTGGTGACTTTGTTTACAGTAAAAAAAATAATGAAAGAATGATTTCTAAACTCGACCGTAAATTTTTAAAATTACCAAAATTCTGGACAATGATCGATATGAGGCAATTAAGTCTACCGATAAAGGCCCAAGGCCGAATCTTCAAATTTGTACACCATCAGCTTATTAGTGTACCAGAGGGACAAGGTGAAATTGTAACAGATTCAGGATCTGACGATGAGAACAAGAACGAGCAAGTGTCGGTGGCAAAGTAGTAGACTATTATGATTTGTTTATAGCATTTGATGTTTGGCAAAGTAGTAGCCTATTATGATTTGTTTATAGTATTCGATGTTTGGCAAAGTAGTAGCCTATTATGATTTGTTTATAGTATTTGATGTTTGGCAAAGTAGTAGCCTATTATAACGATTTGATTATGATGTTGATATGTCTAATATGTCTTATATGTTCTTTTTATAGAGAGGTACTTTTGTCGATCCCGATGCGTTCGGATGTGTTACCTGTATTGAGTTGATTGTGTCAATCCGATGCGCTCGGACGAGGCACCTGTAGGATGATGCGTGGTACTTTTGTCGATCCCGATGCGTTCGGATGTGTTACCTGTATTGAGTTGATTGTGTCAATCCGATGCGCTCGGACGAGGCACCTGTGTGATGATGAGAGGTACTTTTGTCGATCCCGATGCGTTCGGATGTGTTACCTGTATTGAGTTGTTTGTGTCAATATGATGCGTTTGGACGAAGCACTTGTGTTGCTTCCATATTGTAGTGGGCTATGTTATAATAATAATTTTTTTTGTTATTTAGTCAGGATAGACGAGCAGTAATGACAAGATCTGTTTCCTTTTTTTTTAGGTGTTATTCCTTAAGGTGAGTGCCCGAGGACGTGCACATTGTCAGAATGGCCGTGTCGGCGGCTGCAACAAAAAAATTCCACCCGCCTATGAATCCTTCCGTGGGAACCTAAAATGCAGCTATGATATTTATGTCACCACTAAAATGACCGTGTTTATGTGTGTGTTTCTTTGTTTATTTGTTAACCCCAAGTCATTACGAAGGTGATTTGTAGTTGTTTGGGCATATTGAATTTGTAGATATGCTTGGTACATATTTTTGTTTATATTAAGAATGTTTAAGATAGTCTTTAGCCAATAGGCGTTTAGGATAAAACACATTTCCTTATATGGGCAAAGTAACACGCTTTATGAGGGCGAACGGAACAAACCCGTTAGCCCGGGACACAGGAGAACGGGAGTTGAATTTGAGCTTTAGAAAAGAAAGCAGCACGCGTACGGGCTAACGGGGGCGGATCGTTAGTTACTTGTCTTATCGTTTCTTTTGTATTTTATTCGGTAGATAATTACTTGTTATTACTAACATTCATTTTAAATTGTGTATCGTAAACTGACGTGTGTTCTACTCGTAAACCTGTGTTAAATTAATAAAAGTGTCATAGGCGTACATCAAGTATTTAATTAATATGTCCATGCGGTCGAACCCGAGAAGTGCCCGTACGGCTCCGACATATATGTACTTATACATATCAAAATGTATGTAATGAGCCTAGAAAGTAGTACATATATAACATACGAATGTGATGTCAGCCAAGTGTGTAAATCACACGAGCATGTTAGTGCTCTGTCCAGTGCAAATAGTGTTTATATTTTATCCCACAACCCAGGACAAAAAAAATTCTTTATTTATTTTGTGACTCAAAGAAACTGATATTTATGGTGGGTTCATGCAGAAATTTTTAGTAATAAGAATAAGAATAAAAGTTAAACCTTCGTTTTATAATGACCCAGTTCATGCTTACTGCATGCTTACTGCATGAACTGGGTCATTATAAAACGAAGGTTTAACTTTTATTCTTATTACTATTCTTATTCTTATTACTAAAAATATCTGCATGAACCCACCTTTAGTCAGTCATGTCATAACATAAATCATAATTATGGTATGGAAAGTTTGCTCTAACGCATGGTAAACTGCATTTAATTATCCAGCGCTCCCGCCACGGGACCGGCGTACTACCGCGCATACGCGAGTCTCGGCGCTTTAGCAGGATCAGTCAATACATGCGTAATTAATTTACAAGGCGCTTAAAAAATACGGTTTATACTTTAATTATAGTAGAGTTGTATACTGCTATACTTTAATTATAGTAGAGTTGTATACGACCCTGCGTTATAGCAAACTTGTTCTTGAAATAACCTTAAAAACCAGGTCTAACGTCAAGGTCATTGGTATCAGGAACTGACATTCGCTCCTGACAACTTTAATCAGAAAAAAATTTACTGTTTCCAATCTCTATCCCGAGCTAGCCCTCGTTATGTTAACAATCTTCGAAAATTTGACCTTCATTCGACCTTGCCATGACCTTGTTGATAATTACCATTTTGGACGTAAAATTTCCCGCTCTTCCGGGGTCAAAAGCAGGTGTTCCCATTTAAAAAATCACTTTGACCTTGAAATAGCCTTGAAAATCAGGTTCAATGTCAAAGTCATTGGCACCAGTGCGTGGTCCCCTCTGCCCCCTCCAACTTTTGTCTAAACGTTTTTTTCGTATCTAACTTGGATTCTGAGAAATTCCGGTAGGGAGATTAAAATGGTCCACGCTGTATATACTTCATAAATAACTAATAAATAAAAAATAAAAACCGATGCACATAATCAAACACGGGTTTAAGTTTTGGAGGACACTGATGCTAGATTGTTATAAAACAATTCAGTATTTAGAAATATTTAAATTTGACTAGCATATGGACGGATTCTTTATGTTTTCTCACAAACAGTCATTCAGTTATAGACAGTGCAGTGTAGTTTTTTGTACATAAATATTAGTTATTATAAATGTTGCGAATAGCACTTGTATTCAATGCTACAGTATTTGTAACTCTCTTGCTAGGATTGCACTTTCTAGGTGATTTTAAAAGTTTATTGTTCTCTGCTTTTTGTGAATTAGAATTAACGCTAAAACAATATTTATATATTGGACTGTAGTTTTGATTAACATTTATTATTCACTTGGAGATAAGGAAGGTCAATGAAAGAAATGCGAATATTTCTTAAACATATATATGTTTTTTAAATGAAAACAATTACATAATATTGCAACTATAAGCATTCCCCAATGGTTATGCAAATTAAAAAGTACACATTCAATAACAAAAACAGTTATTCAAATACAAAACGTATCATTCTTAATTTAAAATTCATTAAAACTAGTGACTAAAGACGGTTTTTAACCCCTATATAGACAATAAATTTGTATACTCCAGATATTCACACAATTAAGACATAGTTAAATACACCCCTAAAATAAATTTTTGTTTTTTCTTTTTGATGTCAAACCCGTTTTGAGAAAAATTAAAACGTTCTTCGAAATAACTTAGTCCATCCTAAAAGTTACTTTGTAACAATGAACAATTTCACGGAAACCTCCAAAAATAAATACAATTACAATATATTTATAATTTGTACACAATATTTTCCATAATTATCACAAAAAAATATAGTATATCGTAGAAGAATTCTATTTATGTAAATTAAATACATATAAATAAAAAGGATTTGTAAAAAAGTCTGTATATAATCTAATATATATAAAAGTTACTTCATGGAAGTAAAAAAAATAATAATATCTGCAATAAATAAATAAATTTAGCGGATCCCTGTATACAAACTCAGAACGGATCTAGTCTCTTTCTGCGAACGTGCTTTACTGAAAACGTTCCAGAACCTTAAAGTCTCATCTCCCGCTCCTGTGACGATCGCCTCTCCGTCGGGAGACAAAGCCAAATAGAGCACTCTATAGGAGTGCCCAGTCAGTTTCGCGACTTGCGTCAGACTGGGATACTTCCACACTAGAATTTGATTCTGGGAATAACCGTGAGTTGACACTAACTCTGAACTGTGTTTTGACCATGCCAAGTTGCACACTTGTGATCCTAAAACAAAATAAAAATGTTCATTGTGAAATTTGCTTTACCTCTAGTCATATTAAAATCCAAATATTTTTTCAATGACCTGCATATTAGGTCTCCAACTGATTTGTGTTTTTGTGTATGATTTGTACATGTTACTTAATCTACTTAGCCATGAAAACAATAACAAATCACAATGATTTATGTTGCCTAATCTAATCTACTTAGCCATGAAAACAGTGAAACATGGCAGTGATTTTTAAGCCTAAAATAGTGATATATGGCAACTGCTATATAATGATAACTACTATATAAGTTCTGATTAGGTGGAATTAAAATTGAAATATTTCTGTTTATAAGTTTGGCGTGGGTTTAGATAGTGTAAAATAAGTGAATTAAAATTCGAACACAGAAGCGTTATAAAATTTTTGACCAGGAAGGAAAATGGCCCAAAAATTATCCATGATATGATTGTGCATATATGGTGAGTGGAGCATTCTCACCATATAACGCTTACTGCACTATATTCAAGTAAAATTATGGTCGAAACAATTTAACTGGGGTCGGGAATCCATTGAAGATGATCCAAAATCTAGTCCTAGGTGTGGCTATTAAAAACCCGAACTGCTGTCATAACACTTTTTATTTGTTACAAATTACAGTAGCAACATTTTCGCCTTCGATGCACTTGACTCTCCTTGGCGATATCTACACCGCTCCATACGACTTTTCCATCGTTGAAAGCAGTGCTGGAAGTCCGCTTCTGTCAGCTGGTTCAGAACCTCCGTCGCTTTTGCTTCAACTGCTTCCACACTTTGGAATCTTGTCCCCTTCAGCACCAATTTGACCTTGGGAAATAAAAAGTCACAGGGGGGCACGATCAAGCGAGTATGGTGGATGTTCCTATACACACAGTAGAACACAGTAATGCCATATTTTGCAAAAAACGTCTTCACAGACAAAGCATAATGAGCCGGTGCATTGTCTTGGGGAATCTTCCTTGATTTGATCTTCCACAAATCGGGTCTTCGTTATCTCACACGCTCACGAAGGGCCGTCAGAACGTCGATGTAATAATGTTGATTGACCGTCTGACCCTCAGGGACCCAGTGAACGTAAACAATGCCTCAAATGTTAAAAAGACGATCATCATCGCTTTGAATTTGGATTTGCTCATCCTGTTTGTTTTTTTGCCTTGGCGGTTTAGGGCTCTTCCAATGCAGGGATTGGCGCTTTGTTTCGGGGTCGTAAGTAAAAAACCACGATTCATAACATGTAATCACAACAACACACATAACAAGTGTTTAACAGGCCTGGATCAGTGTCAATGTTGTTTAGAATGTCAGCGCAAATGTTCATTCTTGATTCCTTTTGCTTAGTGCTTAGGGAGTTTTGGAACCATTTTTGCGTAAACTTTGCGCATGTTGAACGATTCATGCAAAATCTGGCGAACACATTCTTCGTCGCTTCCTGTTATTTCTGCAAGCCCACGGATGCTTAGACGACGATCTTCGCGGATTAATTTACCAATTTTTTCAATGTTTGTGTCCGTTTTTGAAGTTGAGGGACGTCCGGGCGCGGATCGTCTTCAGTCGTTTAAACAGTTTAAACCATTCAAAAACGTGTGTGCGGGATAAACATTAATTTCTGTTCACTTCTTTTAACATCGCATAAGCTTCTGTAAAAGTTTTCCCCAGTTTAACAAGAAATCTGAGATTATGCCGTTGCTCCATCTGAACACTTATCAATTTTTCGACGTGTCACTGGTGCCTAGACTAATTCAAACTACAGTCAATATGAGTGACCCATTGGCTTGTCCAGCGAGCTCAGGGTGAAGAAAGTGTCACCAGACACAGTTCTATTCAAACTTGTCGCGACACGCTCGCAGCGCACTGGTAGCAACATCAGTTCGGTTATTTAATTATAATCGGTTATAAGCCACACCTCGTATATGACCTCTTGAGACAAGGCATAGGAAACGATAGAGAAAATTGAAGAACTTGTTTCGAAAGATTGAAAGAACCAACAGTTTGGACAAGGAATTAGCAAAGTGTCAGCAATTTGAGAAGAAAATTTGGATGCGTTAAATTGAAACTGCGACTTATTTCGGAAATTACCAGGATCACTGACAATGATACTTGGGTATACCACCAGTGCCCCCCCCAAAAAAAAAAAAAAACAAAAGTCAGTACAGTGGGTTCATAGAGTTTCCACCCTCAAAAAGGCGAAAGCACGGTGTTCTGCGGGAAAATTGGTGACAATGGTTTTCTGGGACTGCGAAGGGATACTGTTGACCGAGTACATGAAGAGGGCACGACTGTTAGGGGTAACACTTATACAGAGGCTATTAAAAAATCTCAAAACTGCTACCTGACCTCAAAAGACCTCAAAAAAACCTTTGCTCTTGCATGACAATTGTAAGAGGAATAAGGTTTCAAAGTTTAAGAAATTATCGAGGAATGTGGTTTCCAAAAGTTGAGACATCCACTCTATAGTCCAGATGTAGCATCTAGCGATATCCATCTTTCCCCTAATTAAAAAAAGAAATAGTTACGAGGACAGAGACTTTCTTCTGACGATGATCAGAAAGCTGCTATTGACGATTATTTTGAAGATCAATATACGATTATTAATAATCATAGATGATTATTGATATTGATGGATCATACATATGTAGAAAAATGATTTTTTTTTGTTGCTTTCTCTTTCGTGGCTAGGTTGATTACATAAAAAAAGTTCCTTCGTACAATAATTATGATGTATCATGTAAATATTAAGTAGAATTGACCTTAAACCAGGTTACTAGCTAAAATATGAGTTTTTTGTCATAGAAAATATTGGTTTATAATAAGAAATTTTCAGACAACCTAATAATTATTATCGTCCTACCTGTATCTACGCACTGCATCGGTTGACCAGTCAAAGTGTTCCAGAATCTGATGCATCGGTCAGCTGTTCCTCCACCGGATGCCAGTAACCCATGATGGTGAGGAGACCAAGCTATAGCTTTCACAGCCGCTAAATGATCGGTGTAAGTTTGTACAGGGGACAAAGACTGCATGTTCCATACATACAACCTGTTGTCGTTGCCTCCTGAGGCTAAATACTGATTATCCGGGGGACCATTTAAGTCCACACACTTCTTGGCGATGGCCAACCAGCCTTCTCTCTGTTACATTTGCTGTAAATTAACATGAAAATTTAGCAATTTCTAATGATGAGCATGTAAAAATGTAGAATAAAATGTATAATTTAAGAATATGATACAGAAATTCTCTGAAACAAAATTAAATAAACTTGATAAGAACAAACTGAATTGCCTTTTTTTGAAAAAAAATATGTATGTTCTGTTTGAGAATTATCTTGTTATTTATTGTAATTCCCAGATATTTAATCATAGTTATGGAAATAAAATGTTTTTCCTAAAAAACATTGTGTTCTGGTATATGCTTTTTTCTGACAGAAAATAAATTGTTGAGCTTTATGAGAAAAACTGAGACTTCACAAGAAAGACACATAATGTACATATGACATCTTTTAGAAATATGCGATTGAATTAATTACTGCAGTTTGTTATTAAAAAAATAGGTGTTCATGGTAATTATCAATGATTCATGAAAACATATGCAAAGTAGTCGATTATAAATAAAGATTGCTGCGCAATATGTATTGCAATATATGGGTAAAATGCATCACTTATGTATATCATCATGAAGCTCTACTAATTGTAGAGACTAAAGTCATAGAGTAATTTCATTATTGCTGTATATATATTTATTGCTGACATCTAGTATTTATACTTACACATTCTATAATTATCTCACATGTGTTAATCAAAATATCAATGAAAAATCTTTGTAGTAAACATCACATATTGTAGAATCAAGGACAAAATATAGTAAAAAGGATTTAAACTATTCTTTTTAGATATATCACTTCATATTGTCAGTACCTAGATGAATGTTGTATTAACAAGGGTTGTTGAAGACATTTTAAAAACGTTTTTATTTGTGTTGAATTAAAGAAATTATGTAGACAAACACAGAGTGTCAGGAAAATGAGTGTATAACTTAATAGCAGATTCTTTGACCTAGAAGCCATAGTTACTTCGTTTAAACACTGTCACAAAATTCCGGAAAAAAAACTAAACGCAATTATCGATTTTCACTATTTTTGAGACATGGCTGTAGGCCTACAATTTATATAATGCTGGATGTTTTTTTCTACTTGTATCTTGTTACTGCATAAGTAATAGTCCAATTTTATTTTTTATTTAATAGGTGCCTTGATTCAGAAGCTTTTTCACCAGTAAAATATTGATTGGATGAGTGATTCAGTTAATAAAAAAGTAATTTTCAAATGATTACATGCTCAAACTAGTAAACGTAGTAACCAGAAACAGTAGGAGACCTTATTTTTGCTCTTAATGTAGCTGTCAATCTGGTTTTTAAAAATCCAAAATTAATTAATCGATTTTGAGTGTCGACAAACTCAAAAACGAAACGTTGAATTGATTTTTGGAAAATCTTAATTAGCATCCAAAATCAACTAGTTTGCTAATTTAACCGACTTTGTGTCTCTAATATTAACGAAGTCACCAATGGTGTGCACTTATTTTGGATCAGGCTGTATCCAACTCGATAAAATATTGATACATCCATCAGTCTTATTTTCTTAACCCTGCAATGGAAGTGTGAGAAATTGAGGAAGATGTGAATCAACATCTTTGATAAAAATAAAAGGCTGATTTGTAACAATTTTGATGAAAATAAAAGGATCTTTTGTTTTTGCTACTTTTTTCACTATTCACATTCCAAAAATCAATCAAAAATCGAGTTTTTGATCAGGAAGTGGGGTTTTTGTTGTGTTTTAAAATCTTTTGTGGCTTGTAAATAGTAGTACAGGCTGTTATGCTATTCAAAGGCTATAGTCGGGTAAGGGGTCAAATCGGCCCTTGAACTAATTGAGGTTCTGGTTTGGCAGGTCGGAAGTAGGTATAAATAAAAAGACTCCTTTAGCTAGATTTTCAGACCTACAGGTGGTCTCTAGGAGTTCCTAACCTCAAAAGTGTGATTTATCGTTATTTCTCGATTTTGGGCGCAATTTTCAACCAAATGTTTTGAAAAAAATCACAGAGTTGCATGTTTCTGTTACAAATATGCTATTTTTTTTATTTTTTATTCCAAATGGCGCTCAGAAAAAAATATTGAATATTTCAATCAATATTTACATTAGAACGCTTTACATTGGTCAACTTTTAAGGCCAGTTTTTTTTTTTTGTATTCATTGACGCTCTTTCACGTGGTGCTGCTTAAATTTAATTTTAGGTGGTGGAACATCGTAAAAGATCCAAAAAATTATTAAACAAAAACGGTTTTTTGGATTTTTTACGACCATTACCATTCCCGGGTTAATACATCCCCAACGAGGGAGGACATAGAGCAACTTACGTGGCGTCCTCGTATCCCTTTGCAGTATCAACCTGTCCCTGCTCCCCGAACTCAGCACGTCCCCATTCCACGCTAGGGCGCCCACTCTCGCCGTGTGACCCTGCAGCTTGTTCACCTGTTTGTTGACGGCCACGTCCCACACCGTCACGTAGCCGTTGTGTGTTCCCACTGCCACCAGGTGTCCCCGCTCGCTCCACGCCACCGACGTGACCACGTTCCCGTCGCTGGACAGGTCGCACAGCCTGGTGACCTGGCTGGTACATGCCGACCACAGGTAGACGCAGCTACCCAGGCCGACGCTGAGCACGTTCTGGACGGACCAGTCGACTAGGTTGAGGTAGAAATCGTCCTGGAGCTCGGGAGCATCCAGGACCTTGAAGGGTATCCGGGATATCTTCCGGGTGGCCTTGTGGGGGGACCGAAGCAGCCTCTGGCTGCTCGTGCTTAGGGGCGATAGGGAATAGGGACTAGACTGCGACTTTATGGGGGTTCTTTCGTTCTGAAAAAAAAAAAAAGAAAAATATTAGAGTTAATCCAGAAAAATCATTGATATAAATAAATAAAATAAACGAATTCATATAGTAGTTTGAGATTATTTTAGAAACGGCTTGTAAAACATATTTTTTTGCATTTTCTTGAGAATTACCAACCGAACACAAAACCTTAATACTTAGTAGATGCATAGAAACGAAATGCTGGTATGAAATAAAAATAAAAATCTCCATAATCTTAGTAGATTTACAGATTTCGAAAAACTTACAGCAAAACGACCTTGTATTGGTGATAAAATAACTTATTAAAATATTTCTGAAATACTGTGTAAACTACTTCCTGATTACCTTAAGAAAATATTTTCCAATAATAATAAAAGTTTCCAATTCCACTAAATACTCGAAAAGTATTCGAATTCATGGGCGCACCTCGTATGCACTTGAACGCATGTGGGGGGGGGGGGGTTGGAATTGGCAAATTGAAAATTTCAGTGTCAATACAAAGTTTTAAAACAGTATACAGTGTCCGCCATAAAGTTCGGAACATATGGGAACATTTTTTTTTTTGTTATTAAAATATAGAGAATGTTTTCAGGTAATCTATTCTGTATATACGAGTAACAATATAGTTAACAATGTATTTTGACATCAGTCATGCGATCAATAATACCTGTATGATGGGGAATTAAAAAAAATGATACAAAACAATGAAAAGTACAATTAATTGTTGAGCTATCAAAGAAAGGAAAGAATATTTAAAAATGAATTTTAAACGCATACGCCAAATTTGAAACAAAAATGTCAACAAAACGGAAATACCTACCATATTTTGCTTCATAGCGCCTCTATGAGGAGAAATGCAACTTTTGCAGTTCATTTATATTCAATTAAAGAAAAAATAGTAGCTCAACAATAAAAACATTATAATAATTTGTAGGGTCTTCAGAGGTACATGAGAAAAAAAAACATATCGCGCTAGGTCGTTCTCTGCTGCAATGACCAGTAAAGTTAGAGCAGAAGTAGAATAGTTTTCAGTACACTCGACTCCCTCTTAAGTCACAAAATCCGTGCATCATCTTCTCGCTTAAGTCACGAAATTTATTCTCTCATAAGTCACGTTTAAAAGCTATCATAACCTCAATTTTTTCGTGTTTTTAATTGCAAAAAGAAATATTTAGAGATGTACCACAGCACTTGTTATAATGAAAACTGAGCCAGCTGAATGAAAAAATCAACGTAAGTATACCCAGTCGTGGGTGACAAAGTTCAATTTTCCACTTGAGTGAATATTTTAAAGGTCAAATATTTTTAAAAGACACCTAACCTATTTTAAAGGTTAGGTGTCTATATTTAATGTATAACACAATCATTTTTTTCAATAAAAATTGTATTCATGCGAGAATCCAATTTCCAAACGTAGTTCTAAAACTTTTACAGGCGGTGACTTAAGAGGGAGAGTTTCGTGACATAAAAGGGAGAAACGTAGTGACATAAGAGGAAATGTGAATTAAGCGAAGGTGACTTAATAGGGAGTCGAGAGTAATTTTATGGTATCAATGTTATTATTGAATTATATGGCGTTATTTCACACTGAAACCACCTGATTAAAAAAATATTTCAAAATGTATCTTAAAAATTAAAATTCTGTAATTTTTATTTTTGTTAAAAAAAGTTTAGAATATTTTCGGGCAGTTTAGGAGGGAGAGGCTTGGCCGTGCCCATATTTGTATTTTTTATAACATTAAATGCAAATGATTTTTTATATTTTGTTTTGTATTTTGAAAGTTTTTATAAAAAAATTGTAAGTTTTATATTTGAATCAATTTAGACTTTCTCGGTTTTATCTCACTGTTGCTTTCAGGTAGCGATATTTTGCCCTCCACATTTCTCTTACCATTTATGATACTTCTTTCTTAAACACACTGTATAAATACATTTTAAAATGCAACTATAATCAATACCAAACACGAATTAAACTACAAATTAACATTTAATTTACAGAGGCTACTAAAACCACGAAAACATTAAATATTCATTATCACAAATTGAAAGAATCTAATCGTTTAAGATGTAGATGTATAAATTGTACAAAGGATCAACAACAGAAGCTTAAAAATAGTGGTGGTTTAAAAGCGTTCTATGAAAAACAATAAAACAATACTTTCTGAACAATAAAAATCCACAGGAAAAAATATATTTTAATATCGGACCCTTTCGACCTCCATAAAATTATGAGATAACATAAATATCTTATTTTTTTCTCTCAAATACAATTCATAACGCTTTTTGTGCGTCCCGAGAGACAAAGTGAAATCCGACTTGCGCTGCTTTTTTTTGTCCGATTCGACTTTACAAACATCTATAATTCGAAAATTTCCCACAAAAATGCATTTCTATTTTACTTAATTACGTTGACAAAGTCGATTTGAAAGCCACACAATCGTAAAACGTGTTGAAAAACAATAATTACGAACTATAAAAATCAAACCGCAAAAAGTGCAGTCACTGAGGTGTCGCTCACGATTTACTGCACTTCGTTCTGAAATCGTTTATCGCGTCAGTGACGTAAATACGGGACGGCTATACAGCCGAAATTTTCCCCAAAATCTCAAAGCAATTGCACAAACAACGAATAAAGATCAGAAGCATCAGAAATTGTTGGCACTTTGATATCTTCTTGCTTCAATTGAAGATCTTCGATGCCTTTACAGATACTTAATCTATTATTTGCTATGTAGCGAAAAAATCTGATATAAAAAGGTTTTTAATTAACGAAATACTATTTCTTTATAAATGAGGGGTATAGATGCAAAACTCACATTATCCACTTTTTAAAATTGTTCAGGAAGAAGGAATAACTGATTTCTCACTTTTCAAGTGACTTGACGCTCTGAAATGTGTTTGGTATTTGTATTGTAACTGTACTTTTGCTTCTCAATTGGTGAAATGACAGCACAACAATATTTGACTCCAAGAAAGTGAATTAAAATTTGGATAATGTGAGTTTTGATACAACTTTTTGGATAATGGTCGTTTTTCTCCAGATTATTCTACATAATATTATTTTTTACATTAAAATTCATGAAGTTAAGCTAAGAAAAGGAACTTGGAAACAAACTCAATGGTATACCCATAAAAATGTTATGTAATATGGTAGTTCATAATCAAAATAAAAAGCTGCACAAAATACTTAGAATACGGTTTTATTATCATCATTGACTGATGAAGTGAAATATTTTTATAATGAACCTAAAATTACAAGTACAAGAGTTTTGAAACAATTCACAGATTCCACAATTTAAAATAAATACGAAAATGTGAGTTTTATACCACTTTTAAAATTTAAAATGGTGTAGTTCAACACGATGAACAAGATAGCGCCACTAACTCTATTTCGAAAAATTATGGATACTGTGAGTTTTGCATCTGGACCCCTCAAATTGCATACGACAGGAGGTTATACATGGAGCATAAAATGCCATACAAGTCATATTGGTAAAAAAGTCGTAAAAAACAGTCATATAGGAAAAGGTCATAAAACTTATATTCACACATAGTCATAAAGGATTATATTGGTCATAAAACTTATAAAGGTCACACTGTTCATACCAGTCAAATGCTGACACTGGTCATAAAGTTAAAAGCCATAATAAGCCAGGTCGTATAGATCATAAAGACTAGCAAAGTCACAAAGATTATGAAACCCATAAGGGTTATATCCAAATCTCACACATTTATGTAAGAATATAGTCTAATATCGTTAGATACAGTCTAATTCAATGGGGAAAAGTTAAAAATGAAAGTAGTGTATCCTTATGTGAATAGTATTATTAGTATCCTTATGTAGCGGTTTATTTTTTTTTATCGACGCTCCCGAAAGTAAAATTTTCTGACCACGCCACTGTTTCGCCTGGTGCCCCATGGGTGAAGCTCTAGAACTTTTATTGTGTCGAACTTATTGTCATCGGTGGTGTATCAGACAGATAATTTCCTAATAGTCGAATAATCGAATTTAGCAATTTAAAGGTTCACTTACTATTTGAACCTCAAGACAACAATGCTGTCCGAATTGTTACAATCGCGTAAATCGCATTTATTTGTCGTTTTATGACTAATTGCTAATTTAGGAAATTCCTACGACAACGGTTAAAGACAAAAAAGTGTTTTGTTTACCAGAGTCGAAGAAACTTTTTACAACCGAAGAAATATATAATTTTTTCTGTGACAGGCAGTTAAATTCTCTCTAAAGTGTTCTCTAAAAATACATAGTTAGGTTAAACGCCACGATTGTTTTTTTGAACGTTTTTTAATTTTTGAACGAGATATATTCATATTCTTCTTCTAAATTGTATATTTTAAATTTTTACTTGTAATAATTTAAGAAATACTGGATCAACAACAATTAAATAAAGTTCATTGGTTTTACCTACATATTTAGAAATCAGATTCTGGCGAGAGTCGAATAAAAAAAGTTATTGAAATTAAGATTCACATTGCAGCTCTTTCTCTAGCTCTCTGAGTTATTTATTTTCCACAAGATAAGTGTAAGGGTCCCCTCTAATGTGGTTAAATTGGACTAGACGTGTTTCGGTGTGTCCAAAAAAGTTGGCTCCCAGAACCACCGGTGTCTTTCTCTGCGCACATATTATGAGTTTGTTAAGCTCATGGGACAAGAATAATAATTCTCCACTCATCACTCAATCCCAAATAACTCCGCTCAATCACAAATAAGATTTCCATCTTATTAGATCTCAGCAGTGTGATACATCTGACAGCGAATGAATTATTGAATCGCTAAGTTGAAGAAGGGAATACTTCCAATTTTAGGCGAATTTAACCTAATACAGCCTTTTTATTTATTTTGTATATACATGTATCCTAAGCGAATAAAGGAACACATTTGGCTTGTTTTACATCTACCACCAACTGAAGCGACAAATGTTGGTCAGAAAAAGAAAATTATTACAGCAATGGTTTTCTTCCCTTCTTACCCTCACTGCGCATTAAATCGTGACATTATAAACTTTAAGGACTGGTGACTGAACGATTTTAAAAATATATAAAGAAGTATAGGGTTACTGAAAGTAAACTTCACAATACTTCAGTGTCATATTACTTATCAGTTGGAGAACAAAGGGGTACGTCACCGAATCAAAGACTGACGCATTTACGAAATCATCTGTTCGACCAAGGGCGTAGCCAGTATTTATCTTTGGGGGGGGGGCGCCCAATGCAGATTAAACAAAAAAGCAAAAAAAAAGGTCAGTAGAGGCAACGGCAACCGAAAGCCCCCGAGTATTTTGGTTTTTACTTGACCCTTGGGGGGGGGGGGGGGGGGCGATCGCTGCAGATAAAACAAAAAAGCCAAAAAAAAAGGCACGAGGCAACGGCGACCGCATTTCCCGAGTATTTTGGTTTTTACTTTGGAGGGCATGGCATCGTCCCTATCGCCCCCCCCTGGCTACGCCCTTGTGTTCGACTGGTACAAGCTGAGGAAGTAGTTTGTACAGAAAAGAAAATTTACATTGAACAAATTCCAATCGGATATATATATTTTTATTTAAATTTACAGATTTCATCTTAGGCCATTTTTGATTCCAAGTTTTGCAGTTTTAATCCAAGCAGGACCAGGTGATATTTAAACATTTACAAAGGTTTCGACATTTCAAAATTAATGATTTATTGTACGAGAATTGTGACGAAAATAAAAGCATTGAGTGGAAAAGGGGAATCATTTCTTCATTATCATCATTATTCATTATCATCTTTATTATCTCAAAAACGCTTACATAAAACAGAAATACGAAACTTAGTACATCACCTATAGTTTGATCTATAACCTTTGAATATTATCCTTAGCTATTAGTTTCCTGTTATTTGTAATATTTCTTTATCTATACTTTTTAGTGTATCTTAAAAGTAGATACATAATTACATATGTAGCTTCAAGATTATGGAATATGATAAACTTTGTATATCACCTATAGTTTGATCTACTTAAACCTTCGAATAGTATCCTTAGTTATTAGTTTCTTTTTATTTCTTTATCTATACTTTTTAGTTTATCTTAGAGCTACATAAATACTTATGTAGCTTTAAGAGTATGACTTATGTAGTATGTGTTGGATCAAAAAAATATTTAGTTTAGTCTAAAGAACGGTGACACTTATTTGTTTGACATATATGATACTTATTTGTTGTAAGCTAAATAATAAACTGGTATAATTTATTGAGCTGAACAGTAGTGTTAATACGCATTTACAAATGTGCGTAATTCAGACAGATAAATTCATTTTCAGAGTAAAAAATGTAAGAAACTCCAAGCCATCAATCGGAACGGCCCAATTTATATCCTCGTGGAGTTTTTGCTCTTATTTGTATTCTTAGAAAGTGAAAACTAACAGATATTCTTACCGACAAACGACAGGTCCAACGGTTTTTAGTTATGGTCTTCTGATTTCTCATCGTTTAATCTAATTGTTTAATTCCGAACATTCCTTAATGCAAGACCAGATCTAAAAACTGCTTCCTTAAGAGCACTGGATGTACCACCACATCCAGTTTATTCTAATATATGATCGATGTATGAAGTTTCTGATTGTATACCCATGCTTTACCCCACTTAGTTTTGGGTACATAAAAAAATGTATGAGAATAATTTTTGGACAAAGTTTAATTTACGGAAAAACATTAATAATGACCACCAAACGAATAGCATAAAAAGGCGAGAGAGCAGAACCCACTAAGGTCCCATAACCGATAGTTTTAGACACCTTGACGAATTTTTAAGTAGAGAAAGTATAACGAAAACTGTAGAAAGTTGGAAACTCATATCAATGACAAAAATTCAAGAACAAATAGAAAAAAGATAAAATTTGTAGAGTGAAACCAAAAAGTATCCTATAAGAATAACGATAGGTTTTTGATCAGAATTTATGTACAACTAAATTTATATTTTTCGTTGTTTCCAATATTTTCTTTGGGGAAAAGTGCAAATCTTATAAATACTAATTGCTTTATCTAATGTAATTTTGTACAGAGTATTTGGTTTATAGAATCCTGGTTTATAAGGAACACTAAAATGTAATATGGGACGTTCGCACCTTTTTTTAAGATTTGTTTAAAACTTTGCCAAATCTACAAGATGGTCATACAATCCTGTGCGTCGACTAATTTACTTGTCTTAGCTGGAACACCCTCTATATTTTGAGAAATTTTATAATCTGCAATAAAATAAATGAGAAAATGCTTCACCAAGTGTTCAATTTATTATGTTACAATTTACTAAATTCGAAGTTGAGAATACTTTTTTGTCCAAAAAAATCGAGATATCTTGTTTACTTCAAATGGAACACTAATTTTTCAGTATAAGTTATCTAAACTTCAGTTTTCTTTTTTCTCATTAATATGCCATGGGGTAAGTTACTTATTTTGGATATATTTTCGATTTTCTTCGGCTTTTGAGACAGATTTTTCTTAAAAGTTAATATCAAACTAGCCACAAATGTAAACGTTAAAAACATAATTAGTTACTCAATCAAGAGTGTCCAAGAAATGTTGTAGCGAAAGGGTCGAGTCTGTAGAAATATTGTTAATATGGATTTTAAATTTCGGGCAGGGATCCTGTTCAATTAAATTAATTTCGTTTTTTTTTTGCAAACTAAGAAAACTTGAATGAATAAGATGATTTTATTTTTGAATAATTACTTTTCTGCTTGTTAGTAAATTTTACCAAGATTCGCACAATTAAAATACGTTGGGCAATGGCATCTGGCGGGTGATAGTCGAGTCAGGAAATACAAGTCATCCCCTACGCCATTATCAACCGGTTCATGACCCGACTAAAAGAATTGAAAACTCTTAGAGCATGACTGTGTATGTAGGAGTATATTGGTAATACGATGGAACAATAACAGAAAACGATAAAAATAAAGTGTAGAAAATCAAAACAATTTTACATTATTTCGCGCCTCTTGATAAAATATGTTCTTGCTGTGGATAAATATTTGTCATTGCAATTTTAGCGACATACTTAATGCAATTGACAATTAGTACAAATGATTACGATACTTGAAAGTAAAAAAAATCTATAATCGATACTGTTAGTAACGGTAAAGCAACATTTAAAATCGAAATGCTTATACAGGGTGGTCTATATGTAATAGTACAGAGAGCAGAAAAAAATTCAAAATATTACAATTTAGTTAAAGTAAAGGACTAGAACCTGTTTTCGTAGTAATAAAATAAAAAACCTTGGTGCAAAGCTGTGAGACAAGGTAGACTGAAATAGAATACCGAATTCAGTAGCAAAAAAACTTCCAGGGCAAACCAACAGAAAAGCTTCGTTGAAAGCACCATAAAAAAGCTGACCCTGATCTCTTACGGCTAAATATAAATCAGATCAGACGGTTTACAGGACAACTTGCTGGACACTGTACTCTAAGGAATCAGCTGCATAAAGATATGTCTGATAAAGGGTCTTACCAAACCCCTTTAGTGGACTAGACTGTTGTAACTTATAAAGGGAACTAACTTATTCGTATAATGCAGTACAGCTGTCACACAATAAACCAAGAGGTTGTAGTTTGGTGGCAATTTAGACCTGGCTAGCTGCATTGAAAATCAAAATCAAAAGAAAAAAACTTGGCTAAATCGTAATATTTCAAAAATCTACTCTGCTCTCTGAACTATAGACAACTTATAGGCCACCCTGTATGTATGTACATAAACATCATTATCGCTGGTGCATTGCCTAATGTTAATTATCAAATAATAAGGACGATTAGGTGATGCTTATGGTTTTTTCGTTATCAGCGACAGTGGTGACCCAAATAAGTCGAACTAGTCGAGTAGTTCCAAACTAGAAGTCTAGACACAAACATAGCCGTGTATGCATAATTAGCCTTTCGGTGCAAACAATGATGGCACCATTAAATTATGCGTATTTTTTTACGCGGTGCATATGGGGGAGAATTTACCTACTTTATTATGAAAAGCTAATGAACCCGGTGTCGCCAAGCAAGCAATTTCGAATTACCCTACTCTCGTTACCATTTTTTATTGTCAAATAAGCAAGCTGGTATTGCTAATTCCTCTACGTACGCAATCCATATTAGACATGAGTCGTATATACTAGTCCATACGTACACAATATATTTCCGCTAGGGTATCATATGAAATTCCATTTCTGTAGAAACAATTTTGCAATAAAAATATAATTTTACTTGGAACGTACGGTTTGGATCGTGCAATATTTGCCGTGCACTTATGGTTCATTTTTTTAAACAGATAAAATTATAAATGTTTAATCACTTTATCACATGATCAAGACACGTAATATTGTTACAAATGTGAGTACAAGTGCAGGATAAAATTAGAACGACAATTAAGAATTTTTAGTTCATAATAATTTTATCAGACATATTATGTATACATCTACCAGTGTTATACAGTGTCAGGTAAAAAAATTACAACATATTTGTTATTAGAGTATTTAAATCAACTGCTCGTCAAAATTAGCGAAACACTATTTAGATTAGTGCCATTTGCGTTTTATTCGAGTTAGAGACTTGCGGTTTTTAATTTTCTGTAGCCTATTAGGGTTGGTTTTAATGCGCTGAAGTCGCTACGCTGTGACTTAAACGGTTAAAATAACCCCATGTCAAAATTTGAATTCGCAAAATTTTGGCAGCAATTTCAGAGACCTACAGGATCGGCTAAGAAGGACGCTGTCAGATAAAAACTCCATCCCGGCACACATTAAGACTTCCTCAATAAGTTTTGTGTATTTGGTCGTTGTCCCATCTTCAAACCCATTTACAGCTCCCCCCTAAACCATTGGCATTTACGCAGGTTTCGCGTGGTTTGACCTCTGTTAGGCGAATCAATTGATTTTAATGTTGCCTAATAGATTGGTTTGGGGTGCCACAACTCACTTTCACCTTTGACAATACAACCACCCCACCAAGCCACTCCCACCCCCTCTGGCTTCGCCCCTGTAAAAGACTACGTGGCATGTCTGTTTGTCTCGAATTCATGTTGTGCATTACTTGAAAGTTCTTGAAGTTGACGGGACCACACTGCGAAAGAGGTCGAAAAGGAGTTCCCCTAAAACCCTGCGTAATACAAGGATGACGGTTGGGGAGACCGGGGGGGGTAGGGTGTCAGGGGGGATCTGGAAATGGGTTGAAGAAATGGGACAGCGACCAAATCACAGCAAGGGGGGGAACCAGAGGGGGGGGGGGGGGTGGGCTGTTAATTGAGGAGGTCTTAATGTGTGCCGGGATGGAGTTTTTACCCGACAGCATTCTTCTTAGTCCATCCGTACGTCTTTTAAATTGCCGTCAAAATCTTGCGAAATCAAATTTCGACATGGGGTTGCGAATTTTAATCCAGACGTTTGCCCCTCACTGTACATCGCGAGATATAATTCAAATAATTACCCGCATTAAAAAAAGTATCAATGTTTATAACTACTTATATGATTCAGCCTTGATAATATTCTTATCGTAGTATAAACACATCAAAAGTAGCATAATTAGGTATTTTATCATTATAAAGAAGGTATTTGTTTTACATTTTGCTAGTACAGTTTTAGCAAAGCTTTCGAAGCTTTTTGGAATTCGATTTAGTTGAATCAAAATTTACCGACATTCCTAAAACTACGTATTATCCAAGAATAAATGGTAGAAGTAATAAATATGTACTAGTATTCGGCTCGTGTTGAGATTACAACACTGCAGGCATATCAGAGCAATGCAGTATATGTAAGTAAACAAATAGGTTGTGAACTTATGCACCCAATACGTAAGATAAGCAATCAGTATTTATGTTATTGACATAATTGTTTACATCGACACTTTATTACAAATAGAGAAAATTGCTAAATTATGACGCACCTGTTGCATAAAATTGGAAATAGAACACGTAACTAATAGGAATAGGTATATTTGTATTACATGTTTATAGATAATGGAAAATTCCCTGGTGTAGTTCTGCATCATTTTAAAACACATGAGAAATGTTTCTACTACATAGGTACTTTACAGAAAATGTTTCCATATTAGAAAATGCTAAATATGAAATATCAGTCACATATGTATGTACATACATGTGAAATAGGTTTTCTTTTAGTTTTGTAATAATTTAATAATTACGAAACGATGCTGTTAGATTATATCAGTCAGGTGAGAAATACGATATTTACTGTTTTATCAAAAAATGTACAAATATTGCAAATAATCAAGTGACTAGATAAGCGATGGCAGGTTCATATTTGTCAGTGTCGCCTATTGTTTTATATAAACATGGTACTTAAGATACCTTACCAATATCTACATATAACTATTGCTTTATTCTCTGTTGTGTATATGTTTATCGAATAATATTGAGAATATTTTCAGTTAGTAGAAACCTCTTTCATTGCTCGAAAAACATAAATTTTCTGAATGTATAAATCACAAGAAAAATGTACAGACTCTTGTAAATGTTTGTATATTTTTTTTTCCTTAATAATCTGTGCTACGTTTTCAACAATCAAGTACAAACAAATCTTGTTTTTCGTACTTTCCTATAAAATAATAAATAATCTGCCAAGAATAGTTTTTTTATAAACTAAAATAACTGCTGGCTGATTTTTTTTTCAAAATCTGATAATTTTGTTGTTTTAGAAGTTAATTAGGTATTTAATATTTAATGGAAGTAGAACGAAAAACTTGAGCTATTTTTAAATCCAAATCTAAAACCAGCTATTTTTAACAAGATTCTAAATTTTGAGTTAAGTGTCAGCGTCTGAGCCATACTATTCGTGTGTGTGTGTTTTTCAACTTTTTTGTCATTTTATTCGTTCATGTCAATCACGTCTTATTTTTTTCAATACCTGTATCTACGTATACATACATAGATACGTGTTTATAAAATACTTTTATTATAAGTATTTTTAATTAATCGAAGTATTTGATGAATGTACTAGTGGAGCTAGGTTGTTCTTTAATTTTATATTTAAAAGTTGGCAACCTATACTCAGGAGTCAGCGATCTGAGCCTATACCGGGTGTCAAAAAGACCATGTAGCAGCCTATCATGTTTCTATTTATAGGAAGAACATTTTGAAAAGGCATAACACGATAAGTATATGAAATGTGCCTCCGGAATCAAATATGATGACTACTATTTTCTCGAGTAAGTTGTCTATTTACATTGCTATTTACATAGTTTTTGCTCTCTATCACGTGCAATTTGTGATAATGTAAGTTTTTGGCATTGTCGAAAAACAAAGAAAAAGTACTTTGCAACATGTACACTATACGGTATATCCGGAAGTGAGAGAAAGTGGCCACTATTTTAGTTAAGTAGAGCATTCCTGAAAACCCCCATGATACAAATGTTAAGCCTCATATTACATATTTACTTATAGTTCCCCCAAAACGTTTAATAGACCGTACATTGTGAACCATCCTGTGTATTTAAAATATATTTTCATTTTTCCCATTTTCTGATGCACATGTATATATAATTTTTTGAATGGCATAATTAATGTTTTATACATATTTAAATCGAAAATATTTCAAGAAACACAAACAAAATGCTCTACAAAATACGTTTATATTAATACGTCTAACATAAATTTACATAAATTGCCTCCTTTTATACTTGTAAATTATTTGACAGTATTTTGTTTTTGAACTGTGACATCGCTGCATGTTATATTAATAACTTAATTTTTTGTTAACGAATTTTACCAATAGATCATAAGAAGACTTTCCAAGATCAGGAATTCTGGGGCATCCCCAGTTTTTTGTTAACTCCAACATCCACGTAGTGGCGTAGAAGAATAATACCAATGAAAACGTAAAAAAATACATTACGTACAATTATATTAAGCATTTTGAAAAAAATGCATTGACTCAAAATATCGAGATTCTAGGTCTGAAAAAGTATGTATTTTGGTCTGTTAACTTTTTTCTGTAAAAAAAGTTGAACAGACCAGCAGGTCTCATCGTATCTGTACACGAGAGACCTCGAATACTAACATATCAACTTGAAATTTGGAATACTTGCCGTAACCCCCCCCCCTCAACTTTGTGACTGGGTACAAAATATTGTGACACGCAAGATTTTGGGCATACCCAGAGCTCTCTAGCGGCACTATTGTTAATTTAAGTTCGGTAAGCGTCTGCATGGCTTCACATCCTCATTGTGACTCTATAACAAGGCCGTTTGTTATTATTATTATTGTTATCAAGGAGTTTCAGTGATATACAGATAATTTTAGTTCGTTTCACGGTTTTTGCAAAAGTTTGCAGTGTTGTCTGGGCGACGTATATTCTGTATTCTGACGACCGTGGTAAGTTTATAACTTCTTTACTATAATATCACCTAGAGATTGTGATCTTTAGCGGTTTGAAATGTTGAGTAGATTATGTTTTACTCGCGTTTATGTGAAATGTACGCGGGAAGGTACCCAACTTTGTGACATTACTTTTTTCAGTTTTTTTACCTATTTTTCATTTTTACACGTTTAGGTATCTAACGCGTTTTCGTCCTTCGTGTTACAGAAATGTTACCAGTGAATAGGAGGCTTAAGGGCGTCCGTCCTTACAAAAATTACTCAGAGGAGCTCTTGAACGTTTTAAATGAGGTGAAGAAGAATAAGATATCTGCTCGTGAGGCTCACAAACGGTATGGTATACATCGAAATGTGATTTATTCGAGACTGAAAAAAATGAAAAACAAGGTGGATCCTTGTCTGCTCAAAAAATGGAAGACAAGCAGTGCTGTCAGAAGTAGAAGAGGAAGTGATTTGTGACCACCTAATTGCCATTACCATAGGTTCCCCAACAATAAACAAGAATTACGCATGCTTGTTAGGAGTAATTGTTGCAAATTGGTCGCTCTGTTCCCGAGTTTAAAAAACTGTCGAATTTTAGAGAAAAACATGTTTTTTTTATTATTTAGCAAGTGAAATGTAAGGATTCCAATACAAGCGTTCACAACGTGACAAATCCACTTTGCAGGGTTTTTCAGTGTAAAGAAAGGGGTGTGACAAAGTTGAGCTACTTTGCCACCCAAAAATTTGACACGAAAAAAAATTCCACCTCCCCTCATACTGCAAATAGACAATTTTTCTTGATGGAATTCGAAAGCTCAGATGTGTAGCTATGTTGGGTAAAATCTTCAGCCTTCTACTAGTAAGATAAAATCAGTTATGTTAAAAAAAAAACAACAGTGTCACAAAGTTAGGGGGTTTTACGGTATTCATTATAGCAAGACGTGAAGCTGATTAGATTTTGAGCATATCGTAAGGGGTTGACAGATAAATACGTAGTATACTTTCTTTTCTATACACCAATGAACAGTTTTGAAATACCGACTTACTGGATTGGTAGAAATCCTGTACTGAAAGAATATTTTATCTATAAGCCTTGTCTAAATTCAAAAATAAAAAGTTTACTTTGTACTATTCTTTTACTTTCATTGAAACTTCTTTCTTTCATGCAGTTACTAACGTACCTTTTACTTACGAATTTTGGACGACCAACTCGAATTTGAGGTGGAAATTTGTGATATTTACAGTTCAAATTTCCTCAAAAGAATAAGGTATAATGATCCGGTAAAATGTTTAACTATGAACCTTTTATTTGATTTAAAGCAGTAACATAATCAATAATTAAATTCGAATGTAAACACAGTTCACACAAACTCAAATACTTACAAGTCTGAAATAAAAAAGACGACTTTCATATTTTCTATCGCATTCATCAACTGAAAAACTAATTAAAGTTATTTACAACTTTTACTCGCTTCCCATCAGAAAATATTTGAATATTTCTTAGCTTACTTTTTTTTAAACAAATTACGGGTAGAAATAATTTATATTTTGGTAGACATGATTTACATACATAGTCTGTAAAAATTTTAGAAAATTCAATTAACAACAATCATTTGTTTGGTTTTTATTTGAATACTTTTTTTATATTCTACCAACAATATTGCCTGAAAAATATATCAGGCCTCTTTAACATGTCTAAAACCAAAAGAAAATGCGACACAAACAATAGTTTAAATCAAACTTGAAACAAAAAATCAAAACAGGATGAAGAAATGTGATTGAAATTTGACTGAGTTAAATAAAATTAATTGAGTTAATTTGGGATGAATCTAGCAATACCTGCATAATATATGTTATGCAGGTATCATATATGACACATACACTGAGACCATAAAGTATTTTCACACCTTACATGTAGTTAAATTTAGACAGAAAAAAATAAGATAACTAGATGCTGGTTATACAGGGTGTCCCATTATTAAGAAGCCACAGCGAAACTACAGATTCGTTAGGTCACGATTTAACCAAACTTATCTTAGACCAAAAGTTATTGGTAACTCAGATACAGGGTGTCAAATTTACAATTTTATTTTAGATTTCCGTAAATAACTTCTTTATAAAAAGATTTTGTGATTGGGGGTTTGTAGAGGGCGATTTCTGCAGCATTTTGAAAATATCGATTTTTCCATTATTTATTGCTAGATACCTACCATTTAAATATCGCTTCGACTGATCGTTTTAGAGATATTTGCGTTTGAAGTGTCCCAATTTAAAAAAATCAAAAAGAATTTTAAATAAAATGTACCAACGTTTAAGTGCAAATAGGGTAAAGTGGGGCAAGTGCGACCCCTTTTTCGTATAGTTGACTTTTAGTTCATAACTGCGCGAATGTTATTCATATGATCCGATTCTTTTTGGGCTGTATGAACTACTTGGTTCTTAAGATTAATTTATTCAAAGAAAGAAAATCTTTCGTGCTTCAGTGTAAGGGGGCACTTGCCCCGGGGATTGGGGCAAGTGCGTTATCTGTGTTTATTTCTATATTTTATCCTTAATGTAAACTATGGGCAGCGCCGGATGCAGGGTGGCGGGGCCCGGGGCAATGAAGAAAGTTGAGGCCCTTTCAATCAACAATTTGCCCTTGGAACCTTTTTGCATTTTGCCCTTTGAAAGCTTGCATTTCATCTCGTACTTAGCTGTCATTTTGCCCCTTAACAGGTGTACATTTTACCCCGTATCCAATAAATAAACTTTGAATTTTTGCGTCTATTGAATTTTGCAAGAGATCTAAATTTTGTAGTTCCACCACTGAATAGATTTGACATAGGATGAAAATACCCCTTGTTTGGATATATTTCATTACTCATTACTTTGTTAAAAATTAAATGTTTTTATCGTTATTAAATTTTTGAATCCAAGGTTTGTGGAGGCCCTCAACATGTGGGGGCCCCTGGGCTCCCGCCCCGGTTGCCCCGCCGTGCATTCGGCCCTGACTATGGGGCAAGTGCCTTGAATAAACGCAATTTTCTACTCGCGAGGGTAAATTTCTTTTACAATATTTCATCATTGGTGCCAACATAACATTGTGCGGTTTGCATCGAATATTGGCGGGAGTATAGTTTTTAGAGACTTTTATCAGAAGCGAATGCACTTGCTCCGGATACGCACTTGCCCCACTTCACCCTATCTCGAAAACCATCCACTCTATGGTTTATAAAGGTGTTTCTTACATACATCCTACGCCACTACCAAAAGTAAATTAATTGATTTTTCTACAGTTGGGTGTCCCTATGCCAATGAAACCTCCAGCCAAATTTCAAAAAGTAATAATAAGTGATAAGAAATAAAAAGTAATAATAAGTAATAAGAAATAAAAAGTAATAATAAGTAATAAGAAAAATATTGTAATTAATTTCTAAAATATTGTAATTTTTTTGAATTTTCAACTATAACACACTGTATTTCGGACAGGAAAAAAACATTTTATTTAAGCATGTTAATGTCATTCGTCTTATTTTAAGTAACAGGATCCTCAGCTGCTCATGTCCCATCGTTAATGGGATATTAATTGTAAATCTCAAGTTAATCGTAAATCTTAAAATGATTTATATAAATAGGCCGTTGCACTGAACACTTAACGCAAATATCTCAAAAACGGTCATTCGGGACGACATTTAAATTGTATACCTTTTCTCTCAATAAATGATGGAAAAATCAACATTTTTATTTAAAACATAAATATTCTAATACGCAAAAAACTTTTTTACACCATTTTTTATGTATTCAGAATGCTGCAGAGAACGCCCTCTACAACTTACATAATGATGTAATTCAATCAAATTAAAATTCCTGTCCTCAAAAAACCCCCAATACCCCCCCCCCCAAATGTTTTTTTTAAGTTATTTACAGAAGTCGAAAATTAAATTATAACTTTGACACCCATCTTGGTTACCAATAACTTTTGGACTAAGGTAAGTTTAGTTAAATCGTAATTTTTTTTACCCAAAGAATCTGTAGTTTCGCTGTGTCCCCTTGGGATACCCTGTATTTATGTATGTAACACATACACAAACTCCAAGAAAATATTATTAGAATGTTGAAGAAAAATAATATACGAATAAAAATTTAAAAGGTTAATTGGGAAGCGAAAACAAAGTATTAGGCCAGTCAATAAAGCTTTTTGACACGATTGATACCTGAAATCCGACTACGGGATACTTTTAAGTTCAGTCCTTAGATGAAAACGTATATGAATTGGACTAGGAAATAGTTTTAATAGTTTTCTACACTTTTTTAATAACAAATTAGTGAAAAAAATGGGGTTTTTCAGTTTTTTGCTTATAGAAGAAAAGCTATTGGAGCAATCACATCGCATCCAGAAAGTTGTAGAGAATTCAAAAACCTTTATAATGAAAAAAAACAATTCACTCGTTTCTTTTTTTTTTGGGGGAAAAAAAGGAAAAAAAAAAAAAACAACCCCTTTTTTTTTTTTTTTTTTTTTTTTTTTTTTTTTTGGAGGGGTATTTTTTTTGGGGAGGAGGGGGTTGGGGGGGGGGGGGGGGGGGGGGTGGTTCTCGGGGGGGGTTTTTTTTTTGTTTTTTTTCTGGTTTTTTTTTATTTGTTTTTTTTTTTTTGGCTGTTTTGTTACTTTGTGGTATACTGGGTGCTGGGGGGGGGGGGTCGGGGGTAAATTCAATTCGTCTATGTACTTTTTTGCATAAATGCCATAAATTGGTGTAAAACGCCTCTGAAAACGGGAAATTTGCTGGTCTCGTCCCTCCTGCACCTATACTACCTCTTAAAATTTAGAGGGTACACCAATTTAATGGCATTTAAATAACAAGTAATTGAACGAATTGTAGTTTACACTTTGAAGTTTCCGGAATCTTGTCGAGAAAATGTAGGTAATCTATCCTCACGGTTAGGAATACATCAGACTACGAGGTAAAAAACTTTATTCGACTATTGTGCAAAAACTATTCATCGGACATAATCCAGTTTTTGCACACTCATTCTTCGTGACATTACCTACATTTTCCCACAAGATTGACTCTTCTAATGCAAAAATACTCGAATTACGAATTTATTAAAAAAAAGGTAATTTTTTGTGTTTTTTCCGAGTTTTCTCAGCGAAAAATGTACCGATTAAATTGATTTTTTTTTCATTTTAAAGGTTTTTGAATTCTCTACAACTTTCCTATTGGATGCGATGTAATTGCTTCAATAGCTTTTCTTCTATAGGCAAAAAACTGAAAAAACTCCATTTTTTTTCACTAATTTGTTATTAAAAAAAAAAGTGCAACTATTTCCTAGTCCAATTCATATACGTTTTCATCTAAGGACTGAACTTAAAAGTATCCCGTAGTCGGATTTCAGGTATCAATCGTGTCATAAACTCACCCCTTTTCGAGCTCTATTGACTGGCGTAATTTACACACGTTATGCCTACATCAGAATAATATGCAAGTTGCAACTCGTTGCACGAGAGAACAGAGTGCGTATGTATGTACTTGTGTCGCTATTACTTTTATCATAGTTATACGTAACAAAAATATGTCTCGCAACACGAGAGTTAATGGTAGAAGAGAAGACTCAAATTATCGCGCTGTTTATAAAAAAAAGAGTTACCGGATATTGGTAACATTCTGAAAATTGCATTTAGCACTGTTCTCTATATGATAAATAGGGTTCGGAAATACGTGCTATAATGCCTGGTCGGCACTATAAAACTCTATGATAATGAAATTATTTTGATAACCGTATTTTTAATCGTCTTGTAAATTACACCCCGAAATTAAAGGAAAAAAACCAAATATTTGGGTGATTTTCAAAGAGCTGTAACTTGGGGGAAATGGTCGTGGGGAAAAGAACAAAAGGATATCAAAGCTCCAAGTTTCTAGTTTTTGGATCTTGAGTTTAAAATTTTTTAGCGTTAGCAGTTTTTGAGTAATCATAAGAAAACCATCGACAAAATATTTTTTCGAAATTTTTGCTTGTCTTAAAAGGTCCACGGACCTCAATAATTTTTTTCGACATGTCCATCATAAAGGATTTAGAAGTCGTTTAGATAATTTTATTCTCTTTAATTTGACCTGTTATTGAGCCCTGTACGATGATTTTTCGCTGAGTTATCGTCGTTTAAAGCAAAAAAAGTCACTGTTGACTTTGATAATCAATTACTCGGTAAATAATGAACATATAGAAAATTCAACTAGGGTTTTGAAAACTGCAAAGTACCCTTCACAAGTAGTAGTGATTGTTTTTTTTTCAAAAAATTTTTTTTCGAAACCAAATTGTTGATTGAAAAAGAGGTAAAAAATTGCATAATTAGGGATATTTGTATAACGGTATAACTTTCGGCAAAAAAATCGTTTGATTTTTTTGACCACTGCAATTGCCTTTTGATTACCTTTTGAGAAAACCAATTGATATAACCCCCCAATGGATCGCTGTATTTTATTCCACAAATGTGATGCACCCTGTGAAAAGGTACCAGATGTCGGTAAAACTGTTTTCGGGTGGGGGTCAGATTTCGATTGAGCATAAATTTCGCTTCATTTAAAAAATGAAGTCTCTAGCGTTAATATAGCTCGAACTCAAAGCAGGTAAAGTTTCAATATGTAAAATCGTAATTTTGAGAAAAACAAAATTAGTTTTGGAACATAACTGTACACGAAAAAATCGATATCTCGTCTTCTATTGCTTCAATCCGGCTGAAATTTTGGTATGATGTCCTGCGAATATGTACCTACAGATCCTTCATAAATACGGAATTCGTATTTTTCGACTTGAAACTGCGTTTTGGGCTGTAGCACAAAATTCACTTTTCCGACATCTGGTACCTTTTCACAGGTTGCATCACAAATCTTGAATTTTTACTGAGTTCTTCAGAATCCAAATCGTTTACACAAGCGTTCATTAAAAAAAAATAGTTTTTTTTTTTAAATGGATCCATAAATGTATCAATTTTTTTTTGACGATTGTGAGGCATTGTGGATATGTTAAAAAAATTTGAAAAATGTCAAAAAAACAAAAAAACGTAAAAATATGAAAAAACGTTTTTTTTTCATATTTTTTTTTACAATAATTAACGGTTTTGGACAATGCAAATATGGATTATTACTAAAAAAAAACCTTTTTAACTTAAAAAAAATGAACAAAAAGTGAAAAATCAATATTTTTTACATACATCGATTTTTTACACAAACAATTTCAATCATGCCCGAGCACTATGAAGGAAAAACCGCAGCGCTTTGAAACTATCAGCATTTCTTTGGGGTACTTTAAGGTTGAAAAGTTGCTGTCAATATCCTTAGTCTATCTCTTAATTGCAAAGTTATGCAAATATCCCTTATTATGCAATTTTTTATCGCTTTTTCAATATAAACAATTTCGTTTCGAATTTTCTTTTTTTTTTTTAGAAAAAAAAACAATCATTACTACTTGTAAAGGATACTTTGCAGTTTTCAAAACCGCACTTGAATTTTCTGTACGTTCATTATTTCGAGTAATTGATTTATCAGTCAACAATGACTTTTTTGCTTTGAACGGCGATAACAGCGAAAAATTATCGTACAGGGCTCAATAACAGTTCAAATTAAGAGAATTAATTTATCTAAAAGATCTTTATGATAAACATATCGACAAAAATTTATTGAGACCCGTAGACCCTTTAAAAGACAGGCAAAAATTTTAATATTTTTTTTTTCGACGGTTTTCTTATGATTACTCAAAAATTGCTGATGATAAAAAAATTAAACTCAAGATCTAAAAACTAGAAACTTGGAGCTTCAATTTCCTTTTTTTTCTTTTCCCTACGACTGTTTTTCCCCAAGTTACGGCTCTTTGAAAATCATCTAAAAATTTGTTTTTTTTTTATATCCCTTAATTTCTACGCCTAGTGTATATACGCGTATATTTCTTGTCTCTGAGTACGTATGCCACTGACCGATCCTGTCAAGGCGTCAGGACCCGCGTATGCGCAGTAGTACGCCATCCCGTCCCAAACAAACGTCGTTCTGGGAGACCAAATACTCTTAACGATAGACAAAAAAAGAACAATTTTACTACTTTAAAATGAGGTTACTCATGTCGCAACAATTGATGGAAAGAGCGCCTGTAAGGAGGCTGTAAGGAAAATTCTACGGAGCGAGAGATATCGCGTCAGGGTGGCCCGAAAAAAACATTTATAAGCGAGGCAAATAGGAAGAATTGGGTATGCCAAGAAGTTTACAAAACAAACTTAAGACGTTCTTAAATAAACTTATGTGACTAAATTTAAAATAATGGGATAAGTTTTATCATCCCTACATAAAACATATTCCTACACTGAATATCTCAACTATTGTGGAAGGAAATGCTACCTGTACGTGATGAGCACGTCATTTCTAATACTTCCACCCGTTTAGCGGTAGCAATTCTTGGGCGTTTCTTTAAAACTGTGGGGTATTGATGGATAAAAACAGTAGTTTCAACATCGAACAAGAAGTAAAACAAGTCTATTAGAGAATACCTAGCTCTTGCCATGCAGATTTTTTTCTGACTTGTAACCGAATTCTTCCCTGAACCTCCAGTACTTTATAGTAGCGATTACTGCTTTATCTGGAGTATAAGTAGACCACTTACATTGATATGCCCGCAAACATTCCTTCGCTGTTGACGAACATATAAAAGTTGTTATTGTCGTCGATGTTTCCTTCTACTTTAGATTACGCGTAATACTCTAAAACAATACGAACGCACAACACAGGGTGAATAACCTGCGTATTCCATTTTAGGGCAGGTAAAGTTATAGTCGGGGCATGCACTTGAAACATTATGTGACCGAAGAGTATTTGAAGACGATACATACTGTACGCGATGTTGAAATATTAATATGGCTATCCTTCCTGTCCAGAGCGGATATAACCGTCTCTTCGCATTTACGAACATGCTAAATATTAGGAAGTAAGAAGGTCACTGATAATAATTTATAATTTAGTATAAAGGTGGAGTAAAGTTATTGCAACTTTGAACGGGTAAGACAAGCTTGCGGTTGTCACCTATGTAAATAATATTGTCAATTGTATGTAGAGTGATTGAGCGCTGATTCAGCAATTTGAATAAGAATAGCTTTGCGTAAAAACTACCTTTGGAATCCTTTTTTTATCATTTTTGTTTGTAGTAATACCAAATGAAGGTAGAACTAAAGGTGGATAAAATACGTAAAATTAAAGAGCAATCCCCAAAAATGAGCTATTTTTCACCTGTTTGGCCACCCTCGAAATCTACCTTCAAATATGCCAAATGATAGTTTATGATAAGACTTTAATCTTACCAAAATTTTAGGTTGAAGCTGCAATTAGTTCTTGAGATACTGGACGTCAAGTTTGCATTTTTGGTATGGGTTCGATCGAAAAACCACGGCGATGATTTCAAAAACTAAAGAATGTCTTTTGAACATTTGAAAAAGGAGAACAGAAAAAAATATATTAAAAGAAAAAAATATCAAGATATTTCTGAAAATAAGCACAATTTCCATAAACCTTTAAAATGTATTATTTGAATGAAAAATAAACATTATTATCTAAAAAAAAAGATATAGTACCTAGTATTAACAAATGCTAAGAGAAATGCCACTAATTTGAACAAATGACAAAAAAAATGAATAATCTATTGCGATAAAAATAATAATTATAAAAAAAATAAAGATGACTATAAAAGAACTGCTGAATTTAAGACCTCGATTCGAAAAAAATCAGTTCTGACATAAGAACTGAATTTTAATTAAAAGTTAATCGACTTTGATAATGATAAGTTCAATAGTAATGGACTGCGAGCCCATTCAAAAATGCCAACTTTGACCTCTAGTATCTCAAGAACCAAATGCAGCCTTAATCTGAAACTTCGGGAAGATTTAAAGTCTTATCATAAACTATCATTTGGCATACATTTAAAGTTAGATTTCGAAGGTGCCTAAACAGACGAAAACTGGGGTCGCTCTTTTACCGGTAAATTACGTTTCAAAATTACAGAAATTTTGCATTTTTTACTTTACATCCGATACGTCTTTAAAAGCATATTGCTCATTACACGGCAACGCGACATATACATATGTATACCTGTAATTAATAAGTAAGTTTTCCCTTGATATTGTTTGCGTGACGCGAGGGCCACAACGGCAAAACACCCAGAACTGAAGAAACATCTGAAGAAGCAACATACGTGCGGCGGCACATATGACTTGCTATTTGGCGTTCCATTAATCCGCGGCGAGAGCAGCGAAGAATCGCAGTCCTGGGACTCCATGTACCATCGATATGTACATTAGTAGGGCTAGAACCAAATGGTACATGCCAGGGTCGAACTTGAGCATGCATGCTGCAGTGAATAAATAGTGACTTGCTAAGTAATATTGTTTTCTCTTACTTTTCCCGCATCTGTTGTCACACTCTTACACCTCGTCGTCCTCATATAGGAATTCACTTCTTGGGATTCCATTTCTTTTATTTTCTCGGTGTTTTAGCGACTTTACGTGCTTTTCACATTGTCCTTTTCTGTAAACATGTAGGTAACACTTGCATATTTCACAGTATACAGTGGTAGCTTTAACACTTAAATCTGGAAAACTATGCACGATTTTTTTTAATTGTAAACAAATGGGGCTGGCGTTTTAACCATCGTTATAATATCAATTAAGTATAACAATCAGTAATGTACAATTACAGGAGCGCGACCTTCAAAGGACTAAATAAATACGGAACATGTTTCGCGTCGCAGTCCCTCCGGCCCCTTGCTGCGCTGGTCGGGCCGCGGCCACCTGGAATACGGGATACAGATACGCGGCCGTCTGGAAGATGGTCGGTATCCGAGAATTTTGTTCTAGCCCTAATACCGCCTTTTTATTACACTTTAGTACATACGTACTAGATGTTATATACTTCTGATAACAGTTTTGACATTAGTGGCGTCTGTGAGTCGGACGAACATCTCGATTTACCCGGATCGAGAATACCCCCCCCCCCCCCCGTTTTCGAGGGATGCTGAATGCATCTCGGTGTCAGAACCTTTGGGGGCATTGCGCATTGCGCACCCCCCATAACGGCCAAAAACCCACCCCCCCCATATCATTTCCTTGTAAAAAAACGTGGTCTTCCCTCCCCCCCCCCGTTTTCGAGGATGCTGAACACGGTGATGGTGTTCATTATCCCTTGCGACCCCCCACCAACCCCCTCCATCAGCCAAAACTCACCCCGAAAGGGGGAAGTTATTTATTAATTGATTTGGGGCTTGAAGGGATTTGAGCATAAATCATCCACCACCATATATATAATAATAATCTTCAACACCACCACCGTGCTCAGCATCCTCGAAAACGGGGGGGGGGGGGCAGATATTTTGTAGCTGATATAAAAAAATCACCCCTTTTGGGGTGTGAGTTTTGACCAGTGGAGAGGTTGGTGAGGGTCGGAAGTCATCTTCAACACCACCACCGTGCTCAGCATCCTCGAAAACGGGGGGGAAAACGTTTTCTTACAAGGAAATGATGTAGGGGGTGGTTTTTTGGCCGTTTTGGGGGGGGGGTGCAATCCCAAAGAGAATTCTGACCGGCATCGTGTTCAGCATCCTCGAAAACGGGGGTGGGGGGAGGTACTCTTGATCCGGGTAAATCAAGATCATTTTTTCAGGGTTTTTCCGATCCACAGACGCCACTAGATGAATTTTGACTTGTATTAGTTACTTCACATAAGAAAGTCGACATACACTTGTGTATGATGAAAACTGACAACTGAACTAAACAGCTCGTCGAAATTAGCGTACCACTTTTAGATTACTGCCATTTGCGTCTATTCGAAAGGTTAGAGCTATTGCGTCTATCGAACCTATAAGGTTGGTTTTAATACCCCCGAAATCGATACGCCGTAACTTAAACGATTCGCCGTCCACACGCCAGAAACCAACCCGATGTCGAAATTTGAATTTGCAAGATTTGACGGCAATTTCAGAGACCTACAGGATGGACTAAGAAGGACGCTATTGAATAAAAACTTCATCTCGGTACACCTTAAGACCTCTTCAATAAGTTCTGTATATTTGGTCGCTGTCCCATCTCTTCAACCCATTGCCAGAACCCGTAATCCACCCCTTTGCATTTACACTGGGTTTTGCGTGGTTTGACCTCAGTTGGGCGAATCCATTGATCTTAATTCTACCTAATAAACTAGTGTGGGGTGCCACAACTTATTTTCACCCCTTTGACAACCCAAGCACCCCTCCAGGCCACATCTTTGCACTTGTGTGAATCGACAATGTCCAAATTCGTAAGAGATACTTGGTACACGCGACAAGTGGTCTTGTCGCGTGTCGAAGCTTCATGAGCCCTAGCCTCAAGCACTTGCCACGCGTACCAAGCATCTCTTGCGAATTTCGCGACTGTCGATCCACACTAGTGCAAAGGAAGGTCCCGCCTACACAACGAGCCTTCTTATAGGAGTATGAATTTTTACCATCTCAAAATTTTTTGAAGATGTCAAAAAAAGAGGGTTATGGGACGTAAAAAGAGAATTTGAAGGAAACGGACGACTCGGAGTATGCCGAAAAGGTTTCAAGCATCCTCAGGAAGGTTTTCAGAGTCACCCACTCGTCAAGATCTGCTTACAACCCCTCCGCGTGGCAAATTTTGGGAGGTGGGTTGGAGATGGAATATCACATTTGGCGCTCAATCGGCCGTTCGCAGTGGGTTCCCTCAACTTCAAGAGCCTTCAATAGATATCTTACGCAGCCTCCTACAGGAGAGGAACCAAAGGGGTGGGTGGGGGTCGGTGTAGGTGTGGTTTGAAGGGCTGCTTGGGTTGTCAAAGAGTGAAAGTGATTTGTGGTACCCCACATCAATTTATTTGGCAGCATTAGGAACAATGGATTCGCTCAACAGAGGTCAAACCAAGCAAAACCCAATATAAATTCAAAGGGGTGGCTTACAGGGTCTGGAAATAGGTTGAAGAGATGGGACAGTGACCAAATACACAGAACTTATTGAGAAGGGCTTTAATGTGTGCCGGGATTCTTAGTCCATTCTGTATGTCTTTGAAATTGCCATCAAAATCTTGCGAATTCAAATTTCGACATGGGGTTAGTTTTTGGGGTGTGGACGGCGAACCGTTTAAGTCACAGCGTAGCAACTTCGGGACATTAAAACTAACCCTATAGGCTACCGAAAATTAAAAACAACAAGTCTCTAATTCGACTAGAATACAAATGACGCTAATCTAAAAAGTGTTACGCTAATTTTGACGAGCAGTTTATATAAGTAATTGCAAAAAAAATAGTATAATTAATAAAGTGTTTGTTTAATAAAACTAATAAATCATTTACAGAAACAATCATCGAACCCAAAGATCAGATTTAAAATTTACAACAAAGTGTGCATGTCTCTTATTGTTAAGGGGAAAAACTATTACCATAAGTACATTTATGGAATGAAAATTATAATATTACATTTTGTTGTGGTATTTCCAATATGGTTCATTTGCGATGCAATTCTTTGAAAAAAATTGTGCAATTCAATGCAGATTATTTCTTGGAATTGAAAATCTATCGTAATTAGTGCATTGCCTTTTGAAGGCTGTTTCATCAGTGCTTTGGCTGATGACGTTATCTCTGAAAATCAGGAGCGACTTAAAGTAGAATTTAAAATTTTCTTATTTCTCTCCAGCGCATTCGATCTACATAAGATTTTAAATAAATAAAATCTCCATAACTTCAATATATCTTGTAATTTTGAAAAAAAAAATACACACAAAAAATACTTTACTTTCACTTGAACAAACTTTGATTTAGAAAAAAAAAATCACAGATTTGTAAAGTCGTTTCCAAGATCTTTTGGTGAGGCAAACATTTATGTAAGTTTCGTTTGAAGTTTTCTGCTATTACCTACATATATTCTTCTACTTTACGTCTACTAATAACCCTATAAAAACTGACCATTCTCTATTTTCATAAAATTTCATCAGCCGCTACTTCTGCAAACCCTGAAAATGTTTGACAAAATATTCTGCAGTTTAGTTTTCAGCATGTTGTAACGTGCTGTCAGCTATAAGAAAAAGGCTAAAAATTGGTTTTAGTCACCAGCCTTGCATTTGTATATTTAAGCCATTAGCTAAACTGAAACTGTGTCTCCGCTAATAGGCGATAATTGCAGAGGCCCGACAAACGTCTGCCAAAGGGAAATACTACCACCACTCTAATGGTCTCTTTCTAATCTTATACCATTCTAATTTCTTTAGAATGGTTCACTTAAACCAAAGTTAAGTCTGCTGGCGAAATTTAGCCAACGCGACTAGCCGAACAGTTAACAATTAGCACTGCAGTTGCCGTATATTGAAAAATCGGGGATGCCATAATTAACACGACACCGATAAGTAATGCAGGCATGCAATAAGAATTACATATTTGCGGTCGCAAATAACAGGAATACTTCGCTTTCAGTGCATGAATAGTAATGAATAATTTGCAATATTTATTATCGTACGTATATAATAAATACATATGTGTATATCAATCGACATGTAGCCCAGTGAAATTAGATACTGGAAAACACTTTAACTTTCCCGGAAAGTTGGACTTTCCCGGATTTTGGTATGAATTTTGTTGTTGAATCTCACTTTTGGAGAAGACTGTGTCTGTTTTTTAACTAATTTTAGGACAGTAATTTTACATTTTTAAAATATTTCTAATTGTTCCTGATTGGAATTGTATGTAAAAATGAAATATGATATTGGCACATCCAAGTCCAAATTACCAACTTCAAAGTGCCAATATCATATTTAATTTGTACATGCAATGACAGGTCTTCAAATTAATCTTAAATAAAAAAATCAATTGCGTAGGCATCTCTACTAAGACTTACTGAGGCTGCTAAGATTTTCAATAATGGATTTATTTTTTTTGCCATGTATAAAGCCCCAATACAAGAAGTTTATTGATATTCACAACTATTTATTGATACTCACAGGTATTCAACTTTTGTAAAATCTACACAGCTGAAAAAAACCTTCTCAATTATCTATTCTTCTGGCAACATTGGTCGCGTTCATCACACATCGCGACTCTGCGCGATCAGTTATCATTAGGTGTCAGATATAAATGTATAAACTACCTATCGCTGATCGCTTACCAATGTATCATAAATTTTCTTTGCTACATAAAATGACTGCTGTTAAGTTAGCGATTACTACGGATCAGTCAGAACTGAGCGATCAGTGATCATAATATTTGAACGCTCTGTATGATGAACGCGACCATTTATATCAGGTAGATATATTATCAAGTTCAAATATGGCTAGGCGAAGAGCTTACTTCTGAAGACTGGCAGATAGATGTTAAGGGAAACATTTGGAGACAGTTCAAACTCTGATTCGTCGTTAACGAGATATTGACGAAAAATATCAACAAAACATATAAAAAATATAAAATTTCATACCAAAAATGCTTTCCGGGAATTTTTCTGGAGTTGGGCTCTTTTTATGCCTAATTTCTCTGGACTAACGTAGATATTAAATTGGCAAGCGCTTTCTGCATTTTTGGAAACATAATTGAAAACCTTTTTAGGAAAGTAGATCTTCAAAATATTTATAGTACTTATCATATTCAAGATATCTCCTAAAGATAAGGATAATGAAAATCTTAAGTTTACAAAATAAAACATTTTACATTTATTTCACATTAAGCAACATTTCACCATCACATCATCAAACATTTTGTAAAAGCACTCGACCAACAAGTTTATAAAGTTTTATAAACTAAAAGATCCTGAAATTACCTTCAATCGCTAATCAATTCTTATTTAAAACCAATCCGTTACAATACCGCTGCTAAAACCCATTGAACTATTCATGTTGGAAATAAACGTCATTGTCATTTCTACGAGTATACGCCAAACGGATTTCCAAGATAAAATAGGTTATAAGAAAATCAAACCATCGCCGTTGAATGTGTTAAAAAAGAGTTTGTAGAAAAATGCACTGTGTAGAAAAGTAGTCTGTAGTCTGTAGACTGTGGACAAGTCTGTAGAAGAAAAACAACCAACCTTTTGGTCCAAAAGTTTCATTTTTAATATCTAAACAAGAATAAAGACGTATCCTTCATCATCTTTTGGGATTCTAAAAACCGGATTATATGGCAATACGAGTAAGTATAACATGTTGTTTATAAATAATATGAATACATAAAATAATCGATTAAGGGGTTTGTTCCCTCAGATAGACGCATAACGCCCCCCGATTTAACTCGAAATGTGGTTCTACTAGAGTTATATATGTACAGGGAGAGTCAGATTTAACGTCGGATACGATAGTAGGTACATGAAAAATTAGGTACGATTTTTGTTGCGATGTTACACTGTTTTTGTATGTTTTTTTTTTTAAATTATATACTATGTTTCCCGAAAATGAAGCATTTAAGTGAGAAAAACGTGTATATAAAAAATTCTACCAATGTTTTTATGAACTTTGGGGTCCGACGTTAAATCTGACTCACCCTGTATATATCAAATTAACTACATATATAGAGTTCATTTCTTGCTTACAAGTATGTACAAGGTTAGTTTTATAAACGAATATACATTGGTGTGTAAAATAATATGTGTAAGTAATATTTTAATCAATATATCAATTATTATTCCATGTCTAGCAAAAATATTATATAGTGACACCTAGTGGCAAGTAGCAGTAGCACTTGTGTTATTTCGAACTCACTTCAACCCTACATTATCGACACAAATATGGGAATCACAAAACAGGTTGTGCTATGCAATATAATAGGTGTAAAAAGAAATTAAATAACTGGTACATATATACATATGTTAATTCATAGCTACCCATTATTTTGCACACCACTATACATTTATTTCTTTAATTTTTGATCGATTATAAAAAAGTAAAGCCCGTTTTTACACGGATTTTATGTAGAGTTGAGGTAAGGTGGCGGTTTTACTAAAGCCTCTTATATATACAGGGGGTATAAAAAAGTAAGTTTATCTTAAACTGACACTTGTATATTTTGCTAGATTTGAATTTTCAGTTTTGTTCTGATTACAATGTATACATGTTTTACAATTTAGAACAGCCATATTGAAAGTAAGTTTCAAAACCAAAATAAAACATGTTAACTGTCATTATTTACATACTTGTTAATTGTTGTTGCAACATACATATATGCAATTTCTCGTATTATATAATGCTTAGAGAACACCTTTAAAAGCAAAAACCATATAACCTACCCCAAATACAGGTTACGTAAAAACTACATGTCGACCCAAAAACTAATAAAAATGCATACTTCAATAATATTTGTAACCACATGGTTTAACAGGTTCCATTTGAATAGTGAAACACTACAAGTTTACTCAAGCGCCTTTCGCCTACCATGTTGAGAACATCAGAAGATGATTAAAAGTCAGTTTCATTCAATTTTAGTCCAATACCGACATTTATTACATTATTTCCATTTGGTTTCAAAAATTCCAGCTTCAATATACCTTCAAAATTTAATTGTTAATTTTTTTATAATGTTTAACGATAGTAAATTAAGATTTTAAAATTTGCTATTTACATTCATTTGAGTTAGTTTGATCATTTCTAAGAAAAATCCATAAAAACCGAAAGAAAACAAAATATCTCCGAAACTTTAACACCCTTGATGATCATATGAGAAAAAAAGAGAATTGAAAGTTAGATATCTTGAACTAAGCAAGTTATCTCGATTTGAAGTTGGCAAAATGTAACATGAGAAATCGAAAACTGATGACTACATGACACAGGTTTTCGACTCAAAATTAGGTGTTGCTTCTAAATTTGAACTAAAAACATATAGACAGGGTGTTCTCTTTAAAATAAGGAAGTCGACCAACACACAGAAGTACATTATAGACCAAATACACACTAAAAATAAAAATACTCAGGTGATTTCAGTGCTAATACAAAACTTGAGAACGAAAAAAATTTCACCCATGATTAGTCTATAAGGCGAATAAGACGCGGAATGCCCAGTGAGGTCGTAGCAACTGATTAATTTTGTATATAGAGGCTAAAAAGATAGATAGGAAATCACTCTAAAGGAAATGCGGGCAAAAGTTATCAACTACATGAAAATATGTACTTAAAACAGTTGTTAACAATAACACCGGCTTACCACAAACATTGTTATGTATCGCAAATGTAAAAGAGGCGATAAGTTACATTGTTGTGAATAATGGAAAATTTAAAGCAATATTTGAATATAGCAGTGTTTTTTTTTATATTTGTCGAGAATCGTGAGAGAAAACTATACCAGGTGACACAGGATCGTGGTGTACCTCCTTTTTTTCCATCATTTATCAAGAAACATTTTTTTAAAACTTTCTGCATCATATATCATAATCATAATCATAAAAAAAGTCGCTTCCCGCTGTATGTCCCTATGTATGCTTAGATCTTTAAAACTACGCAACGGATTTTGATGCGGTTTTTTTAATAGATAGAGTGATTCAAGAGGAAGGTTTATATGTATAATACATGCATAATAATAGAGAAACACTGATAATTTTAGAGGTTTCTAATGTGATGTCGTAAATAAACACATTTTTTTGCGCTTACATTGCAAACGCTGGCTGAACCCTACGAGATAGATCAAAATAATGTACTACAGTATTGTACACCTTAAAAAGGTCTACAAAAAAGTTCGCGATGGTATATGTCTATCTCTTAGGGATAACCCACAATAACCATTTTTTATATTTCCGTGCGAAGCCGGGGCGGGTCGCTAGTTCATAATAAATGCCAACTTTTGACATACAAACAACATTTACATAACTTTTGGTTTTACCAGGACTGCTACTAACTTTTTTTCAAATGGAACACCCTATATTATATTAAACACGTTGAAATCATCATAATTTTTTGAAGTTCAATGATACCAAATAAGTAAGTTTTTAATTTAATTATTACCGGAATTTTAGGAAATTCTGCAAAAAGCTCAATATCTCGAACACCCTAAGACTTTGTATAGGGGTAAATTACGAGGTATGTAAATTAAGTAATGAAACTGGCAACGTAGCCACCGATCTAGCAACACTGCGGAGACGGGACTTGGAAAGGCGGTAAGTTAACATGTACAGGTAATGCATCTTCAGTACAAGTTTGAACTTGTTAGAGTCATTTGATTGTTCTTTGTGACTGTTTTCGTAAACCGTTTTTTTCTAGTGCGTTTTAAAAATTAGTGACATTCATTTTGAGCAATGGGGTGCTATCAAGTTTTGCTTCAGACTTGGACACAGCGCAACGGATACTTTTGCAAAACTTCAACACGCCTACGGAGACAGGAGTGTTTTTTCAAGAGCCCAGGTTTTTCGGTAGTTTAAGGCATTCTCCGAAGGAAGAGAGTCGGTTGAAGATGAACCACGCAGCGGAAGACCTTCATTTTCACGAACCGATGAAAATGTCGATAGAATACTGGATCTTGTGCGTTCAGATCGTCGGTTGACGACAAGAATGATCGGGGAAGAGTTAAATTTGAATCACACCCATTTTGACTAACGAATTGGGGATGAGAAAAATCTGCGCAAAAATGGTTCCAAAAAGGGGGCAGCCAGAGAATTGTCCACAAAGAGTTTGTGCCTCCAAGCCAAACAGTATATTAACGTTTTTACAGAGAGGTTCTTGAAAAACTTCGAAAAATGGTCATGTGTGTGAAACCAAACATCAAGAACAACTGGCTGTTGTATCAGGACAATGCGCCTTGTCACACAGCCATTTCAGTAAAGACATTCCTATGGCTCCTCAGCCTCCTTCTTCGCCTGACTGAAGTCCTTGTGACTTTTTTCTCTTCCCGAGATTGAAAAATCACCTCAAGGTACGTCATTTTGGGAGCATTAGTGGGAGCATTGGGGGAAAACGTTAAAACGGCTGTAACCGACCAGCTGAAGGCTATTCCAGTATATGAGTTCCAGCACTGCTATGAGGAATGGAAGAACCGTCTTCAGCGCTGTGTGGTTTCCCAAGGAATTTATTTTGAAGGAGACAATATTGAATTGCAATTCTATTCGAATAGAAACATTTAAAAAAATCAGTCTCATTACTTAATTTACACACCTCGTATGTACAAATTGATCCTTTTGCCCTACTATATATTTTTTCGAGTATGACACCCCGCCGCACACCCTGTATAAAGTATCGCGTTTAAAAATGATAATTCCAGTAAACCGTATGTTATAAAAATGTAATTTATATGTCAACAGTTGACATTTATTACAGATATAATTTGTTGAAAAATTTTTTTTAATTCAACAGCGTAAGAGGAGGAGTCTGCAAGCGGATACTATAATAGTACATTTTATTACCCCTAAATAAAACAGACTTATACTCCAGCACTGACTATGTAAATTAGCATGGAAGGAAATGCTGTCCGAGTGTGATGAGCACGTGATTCCAACTATAGTCCTGTCAATGACCGCTTAAAATGGGGATCTACAGGAAATTGTATAAATCCTCATTTTTTACTTAAGGGTTGTGTTTGGACTAGCCTAGAGGTAAACATAGTTAACGTCCCCGGACTGGAACGGGGTGCAGGGTGGCACGGGTTTTTGGCTTTTCACTCATCTCGAAAACGATTGGTGACGCAAAATCGTGTATTGAACTTTTTAACGGGTCTTCCGTAATGGCCTCTACTTCTTCAGCATCATCTTCCTTGTCTTTTAAAAAGGAGATGCCATTGAAACAATTCCCATAATAGTTTTGATTACTGGGGGAACCCGTCATTGATACTTTCCTGTGTCCACATTTGCCACTGCTGTAATATTTTAACCATTTGTAACCATTTTCGAAATTTCATCTGGTACCACCGGGCATTTGGTTTGTAAAGGTGTGAATTGGTTGTTGGCTTACGTTCCCATCCTCACAGTTCTAAGGACAGCTCGTTTCTTAACCACTGTTCGACATGATGACAGGTTCTACAACTTCTTTCCTGAGGATTTTCTTCTCAAATAAACGTAAAGAAGTTAGGAGGCAAAGTTTACCAAAAAAATATCAGCAAAAAGTTTTAAAATTTGCAAATTTTTGTAAATAGCTGCCTGTACCCATGTGTCCCAACGAGGCACAGTAGGCTCCGCTGGTAGTGTTCTTGGTAGAACGTCCGAAAACTTTTCCCTTGTGAAGGGTGTTTTCAAAAATACATGTTTCACATTCGCTATAAGGCTGTCAAAATTAGGATAACAGTTTCGGCAATTCGGTGGAGCCCATGCCAATGTAACATTTATTAAATTAGTACATGTCCTTTTTAGACGCCGACCGGTCGTTTTCACTGTACTTCAAAGTTCTCCTCGCCCCATAGTGACTGTAGACTGCTAGTCACACACTTACTAATTGTTTTCAATTATTAATCACAAATTGTCTGAATTCAGGGTGATCTAATTTAGCGAATGAAATATTACATTTTGACTAAATCCAAGTTAAATTGTCTCTGGCTGTCTAGCGCACTCACGTCACCACTTATACGAGCTTTATGTTTGTCTGTAGCAACAGGCTGCAAAACAGATGTTTTTCCATGCCATGTCAGTACACTGTTACACACGGTAAAACGAAGTTCACTGCCATTAAAGCTCCACCGTAACACGCGACGGACGCTGTCCCGACATTTTTACAAACTCATTCAACGTTTCGTGCACACGCATGATACATCGACCAGCGCTTTCTATCTAATACTAACAATAAGTGTAAATTATGTTCCCGTTCGCGACTCGACCTTTAGCACGTACGGGTTGTATTTCGGCATATAATGACGTTTGATTGAACTACGATTGTAATATGTATATACATACATACAGGGTGCGTCCAAAAAAGTAATGCGACCAAGTCCAGAAAAAAAATATTGAGCTGAAGGCTAACAATTCCTTAGAAATCTTCGAAATAAATTTTGAGGACTTCCACGTAAAAAGCGGCATTCACTGTTTTCCCAGTAGCTACGAACTCGAGGTGGACAACCCAGACCGGGCCTCGTCTTCGACGTCTTCCCGGCTCTCCTTAAAAACTTTGTGCCAGCGGTAAACTTGAGATTTGGACAAGCACTCTTTACCATAGGCCTGCTGAAGCATTGGATGGGTCTCCGAAGCCGACTTGCCAAGTTTGAAACAAAACTTAATAGCGTATCGTTGCTCCAAATTTTCTTTCTCTTTTCTCCATCGTAGGCTTCGGCGCGACGCTTTGCAGAGGTGTACGGGATTGCTCGTACTACTCGCTCCGGAGCTCAGAGCCGACTGACTCATGGTTCCGCTCGATGCTTAGACCCCCCTCTTTCATTCCCGCCCAGCGCGGCGGCGCTTCGGCGTACAGTCACGTCAGAAAAAAATTGGTCGCATTACTTTTTGGACGCACCCTGTATATACAGGAGTTGACGATGTAGTTTATTAATGTGGCACATATAAAGGTATTCCAGTCGCGTTAAGACCGGTCCTGGAATCTACTATTAACCCACGGGATCTAGTGTTGATTCTTTTCGTTTATTTATGGTTGATGTATAGAGTAGGTTTATAAATCCAATTTCGCTTCTTAGATTTAACAAATAGTATATTACGAAATGGATGCGGTTCAACATACTATGTATAAGTTTCATTCAGTGGAAAAACTGACTTTCTGTAGTCGAACCTTCCCCCAAAAAAGTACAGGAATACGAGCGGTTACAGATCTCGCAACTAATCTATAAAATACCGAAAAAAAAACCGTTCACCTGCTAACGCAAGTCATGAAGTGTTACGCAACGATGACAAAAAAAGGAGGCAAGTTTATACCAAAACCATTTTGGTTTTGGTCGAGTTTCGAAATCAACCGCGGAACATCGATTATCCGCGCTGCATATAGCGAGTACCTAATTTTTTTTTACTGTCCTCCAGCGAATTACCTGCATGCCGCGTTGATACGAAACTCCGACGTGATATTAGAAATCACCGCAAATACTCGCTTTTTTATCGAGCAATTAGTTCCGTTTACGTTGGCAATTAGATAAGTGTTGCATTCCGGGACACGACCGTCGAATGCAACGAAGCAAACTTTTCAATTATTCTGTTTTATATATTTAGTTTTTCATCGAAAGCCGTTAAAAAGTCCGTGCCGGTTTTTAATATCGATTCGACACGCTCTTATTTATTCGTCAGGTATGTAGATAGGATAGAATTCGGATAGTTATTAAATTCGAAAGCTCGATGACGGATCAGGCGAGGAGGGTGTAATCTATAAAGTGAAATCTATTTTATTGGTTTTGCGTTGTTTTATTTATTAGATGACCGAGTAGAGCGCAAAACAGTCTCTTATAGAGGCGCGAAGGGATAAGTACAATAATGTAGTAGGTGGAGGGTCTCATATTTTTAATTTTAAAATATAATTTTCAGAGGATTTCTAACGGATTTCGGAAACAGGATTTATTCCAACAGGTAAGTCTCATTTTATATAAACTGCTCGTCAAAATTAGAATAACATTTTTTAGATTAGCGCCATTTGTGTTCTATTCGAGTTAGAGACTTTTTAATTCTCGATAGCCTATAGAGTTGGTTTGAATGCCCCCCCCCCCCCCCTTTGCATTTACGCCGGGTTTTGCGTGGTTTGACCTCTGTTGGGCGAATCCATGGATCTTAATTCTGCCTAATAAATTGGTGTGGGGTGCCACAACTCACTTTCACCCTTTGACAACTCAAGCACCCTTCCAAGCCACACCCCACACCGACCCCCACTCACCCTTCTGATTCTGCCCCTGTAGAAGGCTGCGTGGGATGTCGTTTGGTCTCGAATTCATGTCATGGCATTACTTGAAGGGAACACAATGCGAACGGCCGATTGAGCGCCAAAAGTGATATTCCAACTCTAAAACACCCCACGAAAATTTGCCGCCCTAAGGGGTTGTAAGCGGGCCATGATGCGTCGGGTGACTCAGAAAGCTTTCCTGAGGATGCACGAACTTTTTTGGCACACCCCGAGTCGTCCGTGTCCTTCAAATCCTCTTTTTTTGATCCCACCACTTTTTTTTGACCGCCTCATTTTTGAGTGAATGAAAATTCCTGACAGAGGACTCGTTGAGTAGGCGGAATCTTCCTTGGCACTTGTGTGAATTGACAATCGCCAAAGTCGCGAGATATGCCTGTTGAAATTTTCATCCACTCAAAATTTTTTGGAGGGAGTCAATAAAAGATGATAATGGGACGCAGAAGGGGGTTTGAAGGAGAGAAACGATTCGAAGTAGATGAAAAGGGTTCAAGCATTCTCAGGAAGGCTTTCAGAGTCACCCCACGCATCAAGACCTGCTTACAACCTCTCAGAGTGACAAATTTTCAGGGGGATGGAGATGGAATATCACATTTGGCGTTCAATCGACTGATCACAGTGGGTTCCGTCAACTTCAAGAGTCGAGACACATAGACATCCCACGCAGCCTTCTACAGGGACGGAACCAGAGGGGGTGAGTGGGGGGTAGGAGTAGGTGTGGCTTGGAGAGGTGCTTGGGTTGTCAATGGGTGAAAGCGAGCTGTGGCACCCCACATCAATTTATTAGGCAGCATTATACGCCAGTCAATAGAGCTCGAAAAGGGGTGAGTTTATGACACGATTGATACCTGAAATCCGACTACGGGATACTTTTAAGTTCAGTCCTTAGATGAAAACGTATAGGATTTGGACTAGGAAATAGTTGCACTTTTTTTTTAATAACAAATTAGTGAAAAAAATGGAGTTTTTTCAGTTTTTTGCCTATAGAAGGAAAGCTATTGAAGCAATCACATCACATCCAATAGGAAAGTTGTAGAGATTTCAAAAACCTTTAAAATGAAAAAAAATCAAGTCAATCGGTACATTTTTCGTTGAGAAAACTCGGAAAAAACGCAAAAAATTACCTTTTTCTTAATAAATTCGTAATTCGAGTATTTTTTGCATTAGAAGAGTCAATCTTGTGGGAAAATGTAGATAATATCACGAAGAATAAGTGTGCAAAAACTGAATTATGTCCGATGAATGTTTTTGCACAATAGTCGAATAAAGTTTTTTACATCGTATTTTGAATATTCCATAACACGTCGAGCGATAGATTAAATAACATTTTCTCGACGGATTCGGAAACTACAGAGTGTAAACTACAATTCGTCCATTTACTTTGTTTCATTTAAATGCTATTAAATTGGTGTAAAACGCCTCTGAACACCGCGCAAAATGTTCGGCGGCGCGCTGACAGCCGAGCGTGGTATAGGTGGCGGGGAGCGAGGGGAAGCGGCGGCAGCGACCAGCAAATTTCGGGCGGTGTTCAGAGGCGTTTACACCAATTTAATGGCATTTAAATGAAACAAAGTAAACGGACGAATTGTAGTTTACACCGTAGTTTCCGAATCCGTCGAGAAAATGTTATTTAATCTATCGCTCGACGTGTTATGGAATATTCAAAAATACTATGTAAAAACTTTATTCGACTATTGTGCAAAAACTATTCATCGGACATAATCCAGTTTTTGCACACTCATTTTTCGTGATATTACCTACATTTTTCCCACAAGATTGACTCTTCTAATGCAAAAATACTCGAATTACGAATTTATTAAGAAAAGGTAATTTTTTGCGTTTTTTTCCGAGTTTTCTCAGTGAAAAATGTACCGATTGACATTTTTCTAGGTTTTTTAATTTTCTACAACTTTCCTATTGATGGGATGTGATTGCTTAATAGCTTTCCTTCTATAAGCAAAAAAAACTGAAAAAACTCCATTTTTTCACTAATTTGTTATTAAAAAAAATGTGCAACTATTTCCCTAGGCCAATTCATATACGTTTTCATTTAAGGACTCAACTTAAAAGTATCCCGTAGTCGATTTCAGGTATCTATCGTGTCATGTCAAAAAGCTCTATTGACTGGCCTATTAAGATCAACGGATTCGCCCAACAGACATCACACCACGCAAAACCCTGCATAAATGCAAAGGAGTGGCTTAGAGGGTCTGGAAATAGGTTGAAGAAATAGAAAAGCGACAAAATACACAAAAGTTATTGAGGAAGTCTTAATCTGTGCCGGGATGTAGTTTTTACCCGACAGCGTCCTCTTAGTCAATTCTGTATGTCCTGAAATTGCAGTCAAAATCTTGCGAATTCAAATTTCGATATGGGGTTGATTTTTGGGGTGTGGACAGTGAACTGTTTAAGTCACAACGTAGCGCCTTCGGGGCATTAAAACCAATCCTATAAGCTATCGCAAATTAAAAACCGCAAGTCTCTAACTCGAATAAAGTAAATATTGTCGACTATGTTCCACGAAAGGGTTCTTGCGCAAAATATTATGCACAAATCAAACCAAAATTCCTCTTTTGTAACAGTACCAGTAATATTTTGCTGATGGATATTTGGATGTCTTTCACATTCTCGACGTCTACGAAATATATATCGACAATTGCAAGGGATACATAAAATATGTGATCCGTCTATTGTAAAATCGTCATAATTTTCCATCAACTTTTTCAGTCTAATCACAAATGGTAACGACTGTGCCATTATTGCAAAAATCCGTACAAAATCAGATAATATGTAAATACACAACTACACGAATTCACGAGTTAGTCACTCGCGACACATAAAATTATTTATTATTATTATCCATTCGCTAGCATCGAGCTAACGTAAAACACTACATAATCGGCGCACACAGCGTGGCTAAACTGTATTCAAGTATCCCGATCCCTTGCACGGGAGTCCCAGTGCGTGTTACTAGACACGGTCAGTGGCGTACGTATGCACGGGCAAGAAATACACGCGTATATAATTTACAAAGCGGTTTACAAAAATACGGTTTATACTTTATTTATAGTGCCGACCCTGCGTTGTGGCACACTTTCCGGACCCTAATAATTTGCATCATCTGTATAAAACAGTATTTTGTTAATTCATTTTATATTAACAAATTACATAAATTTACGAAGATACCTAATATTTTCCATATAACTTTCAGGTATGATTTCATCCAGGAAACTAATGAGACAGAAGAATGGACATATGAAAGGCTGTTATCACCAGAGCTTGGAGCTGTCTAAAATTAGTTTCCATTTAATTAGTTTCCAGTTATTAAAGGTAAAATCTCGAGGAAAATCCACTGAACAAATAAATAATACATAAGAATTTGCAACCGCCCTAGAATAATCAGTTTGCAAATACACAAAAATACAGATCCACATTACCATTTCAATGCTTTGCTCATTACAGTATGCAGGATACTTCCTTAGCAATATGAAAAAGGTGGATTAGTTATTAGTTATTATTGAATTAAACTCTCAGTATCCGTACCCGTTCCCTTGGAACGATATAAAATAATATCAAAACGTTTTTTTTTTATATTATGACTATTAATTTCTTCGAAGAAAAAAAGTAACACCCTTTATATGAAAAATAACTCGGAGAACGCACTGTGTACTTAAAAATGTGCCAGGAAAGAGACCTACTACATTATTTTATTCAACAATATCATCGATTGTACGCGATTTGAGACCTATACGTAGCTAAAAGCAGACAGTTGAAAACAGGTTGATCCGCGTAGATTATCTGAAAATTGACCTAATTCGTGGAATCACCTCGGTTGTTAACCCAGATAATAACAATAATTTAACACTACATTTAACCCCCACGAACATGTAAGATGTGGGTCCTCAAGTACTGAGCAAATTGTATTGATATGTAAATCAAACCTGGTCCCAAGGATAAACCAATAAAGTGGACAGTAAATATAGTAAGTGCGACGCGTGCCACAGGATCGCATATCTATGCTTTTCTCGCCGACTGTACCTGTAGTGCAATAAATGTTGGTCTCGTTATGGATGCATTAACTTTGTAACTACTAATGAGAGTAATGAGTAACATTAAGAATTTAACGTGAATTCGTCTGTATATAGAACATGTTAAACACGCAATTACTGCCGAACTAGACGTACTTCTAGATGTACATACATATGTACATACATACATATGTACCTAGTTAGTAAGGAAGCACGGAAGTTAAATTAAACCATAACTACAGTAAACGTGCTTCTTAATTAATCTGCTTAATTGATTGACTGAAAGAACTATGTATATATTGAACTTGTGCCAATTTTGCATAATGAGAAATCAAGAAATTATTGAGAATTTATTTAATTTATGATATATTATTTTTCGGTTTAATGGAATATTTACCTCGATTTAGCATATCCCATTCTATAAACTATCGACTATTATCAATATCGGAACATACATTTTATTCTGATCAAATATTTTATTCTAAACCAACTAAATAATTCTTTTAAAATGGCATCATTAAATCGTCATAATAATGATGTACCCTACAACAAATAATGTTTGGTACACAGTTATCCACAATTTTGCAGTTATTTAATGTCGATGAGTAATAGGGCATAAACATCTGGGTGTATTCCAAATGATGTGTTATCAGGGATTTGTAAAAATTTCGTTATCTCTATACCTACACAAAATATTTTCAGGATGAGGATGTTTCATTCCTTAAACGCATGTACTGTATTTACCATCATTATTAACCTATTATAATTATCGATACGACATTAGTATCGTGATACCTACATACTTAATAAATCTTGGTAAATTACAAATACAAAAGTAGGTAAACTAATATAAGTCGTCTAAACAGGCCTAATTCTCAGTATTATCTGATTACCGATTATTGTTGGTCTTTTATTTTTATGACAGAAAATGACTTGATATACGATTCTGAGACGTAGGTAAGTAATCATTTTTAAACTTTTGGAGCAAATTATGTTTTTTCCTCTTCTGCATAGAAAATTATTATAATATACAGTGCGACCTCGATAATCCGAACTAATTATTGCAAAGGGTTGTTCGGATCAAATGGAGTATTTTTTTTATATTAAATTGAAATACAGATAATACGTAAGTCCCATTTAAATAAAATAAGGACAAAAAAAAACTAAATTATCTTAAATTATATATAAAGTGCGCATCATATGGGAAACATTTATATTAACTATTTGTTTTATCAATTTATAACTTTTCTGAAAATGTAATTTTTGGGCTTAAATTTGAAAAAAAATACTTGTTTGTTAAAAGTTTTTGAAACCGCAACAAATTCGTCCATTTGGACTGTTTTTTTGGAAAAATATGAAATTTGACAAGTAGGTACCGAAAATCACGTGACCCCGTTCGAGTAGGTCATTTTTCATTATTTAAGCACAAGTTAACCCCAAAAGTCAAATTCTGTGTAAATAAAATATACATACATATGTATGTTATATATGAAAATGGCGACAAGAGTGCTACTAATCATGACCATTAACCTCGCCACATTTGGCTCTGGCTGTAGCGTACGCTGCGATACGATATTCGGATAATCAAGGTTTGTTCGGATTATGACTTCGAGCGCCCACTGTTCCGATTAGCGGAGGTTCGGACTAACGCATGTTCAGATTATCGAGGTTGTAGGATTATCGAAGTATTCCCGATTAGATATAGATTATTTTATTTACTTTAAATTCACTACGAAAATAAGTAAATGTTATACAGGGTGTTCAAATTATACAATATTAAAAAAAAGATATTTTAGATAAAACAATTCGGTAGAATATGAAATGGACTATGACAACTATATCTTATCCTGTTACTAATGAAACATTTCACTAAAACAATTCTTCAAAGGGAGTACGGATTAGCATCAGTGGCATAGCCACGGGAGGGGATATAAGGAATATATCTCACATGAGTATTTTTTTTATACAATGAAATAGTAAAATTGATATAGAAGTCATGGGGAACCAGAATTAGTATAAGTATATCCCCCTATAGATCAGTTTTGGCTACGCCACTGATCAACACGAAGTTGACTTCGTAATTTTGCTGCTGTTCTTTTGATTCTCATCCGATATAACATACATATATATTACTGACGGATCCTGTTACTTTTTTAAACAATTTAAAAAGGAATAGCATTATTCGTCGTTTAAAAAAAATCATAGCTAACACATTATTGGGATAAACTCATAATTATAATTGTTTTCCAATTTACCGGTGACCTACTTCTAACTGAAGTATAACTTATTTACATCATTCAAGGATAAAAGTGTTAAAAACAAATATTAAACTATAAATAATTTTATGGTACATAGCCCATGTACCTAACTAAATTGTAACTGAACATCTTTTAAAACATAACAATCAGTAGAAAATGAAAGTTTTTGCAAAAAAATAGAAAACTTTTTTGTCATATTTGGGCAGGTATTATATTTGGGACAACAAAAAAAATGCATAATTGGAAACGTAAAAAATATTAATTATGCCAAAAAATTATATAAAGTGCAATAAAAAAAAATAAAAGTACCTAGATACAGCTATTACTCAATCTAGTAGCATACACATGCTTCTAAAAAAAACTAAGGAAATATTCTTTGTAGAGCACGTTGCAATATTGAAGACGTTGAAAAAAAGTAGTTAAAACCTCCACTGAAAATTGCATTAAAATTTAAATTTGCTATGAAAGATTGGTCAATAATCTCTAAATGGAAAAAAAAGTTTTACTATATCAGATACCCAGTCTGGCTATTGGAATAAACCTTTAACGTGATTACTTTAAAACAATTACTTTCACTTACAATAGCAGTGACAGCGTATAAATAAGAGAAAATACGGAGGCAAGTTTAAAACTATTCTAATATAATATTAATTTTGATGTGCATATACATGTATCAATATGATGAAACAAAAATATTTATTATTCACTATATTTAGGTACATCTCACCTAAAATTTAGGTATCATTCGTAGCCAATGTCCTTGTAATTTAGATAGCTACTACATACACAGATTATTTCAATAAGTATTGGTGTACTAAATAAATATGTATATTGAAATAAGGAAAATTAAAAAAGAAACAGGAAAAAACAGATCTGTATTATGAGGTAGGTAGCTATTTTTACTAATTTTGATGTTTGAATATCTTTAAACATATATACATTTTATAACTTTTCAGTTATCACTAGGGTTCGGAATGTTTTCCGTCTCGCGTGTTAAACTGCCTTAGAATATCCTGCTCTCCCGCACCGGGATGGCGTACTACTGCGCATACGCGGGTTCTGGCGCCTTGGCAGGATGGGTCAGTGGCGTACGTATGCAAGGACAAGAAATACAAGCATATATAATTTACAAGGCGCTAAAAAAATACGGTTGATGCTTTCATTACAATCGAGTTTTATAGTGCCGAGTCCTGCATTGTAACATATGTTTCCGAACCCTATTACCTTGATTACTATATTACCACTTTTTTTGGTTTTATTATTATTGGTGTTTGCATTTAAAAATAGTTACTTTGTACCCAAAACATCAAGCTTCATATTCAATATATTCAAGAAAAATATAGATTTAAAAGATCTAATTAATAACATACATAGGTATTTAAATTTAATTTTGAAAATCAGAACTCATATTTCTGTATTTCGTCATAATTTTAAAACTGTAGTTACTGATACAACTTATTGTTAGCTTAAGTTTCATATAGATCTAGATACATACCTATTGTACTTAATAATATATTATTTACATATATTTTCATGCCTTGTATGCACTATCCTATTTTTTTTTAAACTTATATAGGTATAATAAAGATATTATGTTCTCTTGGACTTGTTTTTTTAATTTGTTCCTCAAAATCTAAACTAAGTAGAATCTTTTTACTATTCCGATAGAATTGCGATTAAAATTTTTGCATTTTTTATTTGAAAATGTTTTTTGAATGATATATGTGGTATACATCTCTGACAATAATGGAAATGAAGTATATATACGTTACAACTAAAAACAGTTGTTTCTTATTGAGTTCAAAAATAAATATTTTTATAAATGACCTACAGTTAAAGCAATGACAATGAGGTGGAAACCTCATTGTCGACATTTTTTTCAAAACCTAAATGCAATAAATACTGTTTATAGTGCTCTTTCAAACTGTTCATAAAATTTTTGCAATATCAAGAATAGCTAAAATTTGTTTGGCCTATGTGACTAAGGTTTCGATCGATCAACTCTGATCGAAAGAGAAAATCCGTATGAGTTTGATTTTTGGCCACAATAATTTCTTCGAGTTTTCTCTACGACACCCAAGTGTGTTTATCAACACGTAACTTGCGAAAGTCCTACTTGTAACCCCTATAATAGTTGCCAAAAATCAATGACGAACTTTAATTTTTCATTTTCGATTGATCGAAACTTCAGGCACATTTGACCTAACGTAATTTTAATAAATAGATAAATTTAATCTACATAAAATATACATACCTTTGTAGGGGTGCCATATTTGAACAGGTTCTTACTTTTAACTGGAGTAAGAGCTTGCCTTTCATCACACTGCTCAACATTCCACATCTTCGATATTTTCACCAAGTAACTCATTTCGTAAAGTATATTGTACACTGAACTGTCCCGAGCATTTTCTCCAGTCTCTCTTGTCTTCTTTCCAGTTTGTACTCCCTTATTAGGATCTGGGATAGTAGCAAAGCTGGTTTCCCAATTATTATTAGCCCTGTACGGTATAAATCTATACGTAACTAGCTACTCTGTGTGGAACTTCGATATCGAAAAGATTCCTTGCTACTCCTAGCTTAGTCTGTCGTAAAATACGTTCATCTATGTTGGAAATTGACATTTTCTTTAAAAATAAATCACTTTTTACTCTCCTAGTTGTTAGTAGGCCTTAGCGTTAGATTATATGCACGATGTTTAGAAAAAACAAGATGTAAATATCATGATAATTTAATACAGTTCAAATGTCACTCTCCATCAAATGCATGTGCAATATGCATTTATTTGAATACTTCTAGCTGCATATAATATGCTCAAGTCCACTAAATCCAGCTGACAGAACTTGTTTTCTGATTGTGAAGTCCTTATCTTGGTGAAAAATATATAAGACAATACACTCACTTTCTTCGGAAAACTTCACAAAATGAATAATTCTATATACTTCAGTCGTTCTCGGTTCAATGATTAACTTTAATGAATTTTATGTGTTCTCCATTACGTACTCTACTAAAAGCGTTTCCAACTTCTATCCCCTCCAACGCGCTGGGCTTTAAACATTCAAATGATTTGACAAGTTGGCAACACGGGTGCCTCTGAAGTTAGCCTTCTCCAGCGTCCAACCAATCTAAGCATTGACTGTATCAGGACCGGCGTTGGAGATGTGCCCAGAAGTATTTTAATGTATATATAATAAAAATAATAACTTTGGCCGTATTCAAAATCTTATCAGTAAAACGTACTTTATTACATAATCGTTAATTTTGAAACATATGCTACACTGAATGTATGTATGTTAAATCATTATTTAATATGTCAATATTGTATTTACGAATGTTAAACATAGATTTATTGAATTTTATTGTCATACTCTAATGTTTCTATGTAAGAATTTTATTAGGATAACGCATATAACAATTTAGATAATGGATGAATTAATGATTAATAAAAATAATTGACGATGTATTAATAATAGCGACTAACATTTTAAAAATAAATTTTAGAATGTTATTATTGAAAATTCGCCACTTTGTTTGGTTAATGCAGTTTAAAAATATGTGTATATTTTTCATTTTGAATAATATTATTACGTGCAAGCGTGCAGATGCTAAGTATAAAGGAGCTCTGAGATAGTGGTGGCGCCGAAGTAATTCAGAATTAATTACTTCCATAAAAACTAAAATTCGAGTGAGTCTCGACCAACTTTCGAAAATGCACAGAATTAGCTTACAATATATTAAAATTAATATGTTATTAGTACAACGGCTTTAAAACTGTGATTATTTATTTTTATAACAGTTTTATGGCGATTGATGCAGCAAGTTTTGCAGGTTTGCGATACTTCAAAAAAATGCCATTTTTATTTGCGAAATATTTTTTTCTTAAGCATTAATTTAATAATTGTCGTTTTATTATTGGGTCTTTTCCAAAAGATCGGATAATGTTATGAAAATTTGAATTTTTATTTCATGCCAGCACACCGTTTTTGAGATTGCCATTTTGCGCTTTGCAAAAACCATGACAATAAAAACTTTTTGTATTCAAATGACAATTATTAAAAATATTCTAGGGGATCCAGACGTTGTTAAAAGAAATCGAGTGTATTTTGAAAAAGTTTCGTTTGAATTGTTTGTGCTATTCTAGCAATTCCATCAGCTGCCACTGCTTTATTGGCATTGAAAAATACAGATTCTGCTTATGACAGAATTTAATTCATTTGTTATTCAAATTAATTCATTTGATAATTCTGTAACCCATTCTGCATCAGATGCAAACAAAACTGCTGCAAGTTGTAATATCGTAATTATTCGTTGGGGCAGTACCGTATGAGATGTTAATATTGCAGGTTAATTATGGAAGAAATTTAATTGGACATCCTTGGTCAACCCCGTACGTGACTACATCTATATAGTCTCATCAGCAAAGTGAATTATAATTTATCGTTGGTATAGGTACTGCATTTTATATTTAATTAAAAATTAAGCCGTAAGCTGCGATATGAGAGCTGAACACATGCCAACTTTTCAATTATAAATTACTCATTGCTTATCTTTGCTTTTTATATATATATATGTAGGTACTCTCTTGAAAAGTCGAAAGAGATACTCATTTTGTAATTGTGTCAAATTTAGTTTTTGTAGTTTTAAATGTACGCAGCGTGAAAACAATGAGAATTGTTAAAAATTAATATCTTGAAATTATTATTTAAATCCAGATTAAATGCACAGAAACTGTATGTATATGTATATATACATAGGTACCCAGTTTCCCTGTAATCAGATGTACTATTTGTACAATAGTACAAATACAGGGTGTTCCTAAAAGTTATATCATAAATTTAAGCGTGATCCTGGATCAAAATAATGTCAATTGAAAACTACTTTTAATACCTATTGGGCATTCACGCCAAGTGAGGTCAAAAAATTTCTTAAGAAGAAGGTTGCATTGATTTTCGATGTGTTTTTTTTGCGTAGAATACGATAAAAATATTTTCAAAATTATTGGGGGTAGTTTTCACCCTTATTCTGAGGATTGAAGGTTTAAAATCGAAATTTCGAAGTGTGACGTTTTTTTTCAATTTTTTTTTAAGGTTCATTCTTTTTTTGTACTTTCGATTAATTTTTAATTCATAATGGGCGTAGACCAGGAACTGACCCAAAAAACGGCCCAAAGGTGAAAAAACGTGGTTTTAGCGTATTTTCTTATCCTGTGAGATAGTAAATGGCAAGTGAATATATTCCAAGGTTTTTGGGGTCGCTGATTACGAATATAACGTAGAAAATTTCCCGTAGAATACAATAGTATTTTTTAAATTTCAAAATTTAGCCATTTTTCAAAAGTTGACTGCCATACTGGATCCGCCATTTTGTTTTTTGAAAATCTGACGTTAGATTCGTAATCAGCGACCCCACCAAAAACCTTGGAATATATTATTCACTTGCCATTTACTATCTCACAGGATGAGAAAATACGCTAAAACCACGTTTTTTCACCTTTTGGGCCGTTCTTGGTCGACGCCCATTATGAATTAAAAATTAATCGAAAGTACAAAAAAAAAAAAGAAATAAAAAAAAATTGAAAAAAAAACGTCATACTTTTCGAAATTTCGATTTTAAACTTTCAATCCTCAGAATAAGGGTGAAAACTACCCCCAATAATTTTGAAAATATTTTTATCGTATTCTACGCAAAAAAAAAACACATCGAAAACCATTGCAAACTTCTTTTTATTTTTTTTTTATTGAGAAAGATTGAAATTTTAGTCGAAACGAAATTTTGTATTTTCTCACCCTCACCATCCATCTCGTTGTGGCTCAAAAAATCTAAAATTTTAGGGAAGTTAGTTTTTTTAGCAAGTACTACCGATTGTGATATGTTTCAAACAGATTTTTTTTGACCTCACTTAGTTGGCGTGAAATGACCCCTATACATTCCGTCAGTTGCTGTAGAGTTCTAATTTCTTAATACATCTGCATAATTTCTACCACATTGTCTTTCTAATTTTTGTGGCAATAATAATTGGCCATGACCTTTTTACAAATTCATTAATTTATATATCGATCTATTAAACAGAATTGAAAATAAATACTCGTATGTAGATTTCATTTTAATAGAAAATATACGTTATTTCCATTTAATTGTTTTTGCATGTATGTATATATGTATGGAGATTAACACGGTTCAAGTGTGGTCAGTAGAGCCATTCACGGAAGGAATCGACGCACACGATAAGTATGATAATTGTAGATGCATAAATTTTGTTGTAACAAGTTTAAGGTAACAAGACTAATTATTATGATTATTGTATGCAGTTAATCATCCGGGGGAAAATCGCACGAAAAGAGAACAACGAAACAACTATAATAGCATTTAAACAACATTATTTCCTGACATTGACCGTCCTCATACAGTGCAGCTTAAACAAAAGTAAAATACAAAAAGAAAAAAAGTAAGATATTAAAAGATGAACATATAACATAACGAGAGACAACAAAGCCTAGTTTTTCATAGTTGACTAGATCTGAGAAATAAATCTCACATGCAATGCATGTCTTTTCCGTTGAAAAGTTATTAAGTGTCTAAAATGTCTTCTTTATAAAAATGACTTGATTTGAACGGACGAGATTACAGAAGAAGCAAAATATATTTAGGCTAGTAAGAATTTGACAGATGGACTTCAATAGTGGCGTTTGGTAAAATGTGGCCAAAAATTGGCAAAAATAAGACTAGTTTATTAGTTTACTTAGTTTACTGTACACCTAATAGAAGGCTATAATGGCAAATTAGAAAAACTTATGAATATTTATTTCAAAAAATGGCTGCCGTCGGGCAAGATGTTGGAAACGGCTTGCAAAATATTTGCCAAATATATATTTTTTTCATAATTATCGAGTAAATACATCTCGAGTAAATACAAGTCTTTTTATACTTGTGATTTTCTTGACATTTTGAGAATTGTAAAAGATGGTAATTTGAATTATTATTTCATCTCAACATTTCGCCTGTGAGATTTTACAATAGTTGTATCTTTGTGTTAAATAAGAATTTTGCAAAAATCACAAACAACTGTAGATATTACAAATTTAATTTATATTCAATATTTGTATGTACAGAAAATAACCCTCTTTTCATATTAAAATTTTCAGAAACAAATAATTTCTGAATTGTTAACTGCTTTCATAGTTTATGTTGACTAATGCCAACCCTGTACTGGGCAATGACGCAATACACGTAGTTACATGAAGTTAGCTGTTAACTATTAAACGGGTTGGTTCTTTGTGAACATAAAAAAAGTAAACAGTTAAATTAATTAATATTACATGTCAAGAATGTAAACTTCTGTATTTTTTACTAGATTTTGCAAAAAATATATGTAAAACATAATTTTAATATAACAAAAGATATTATGTGTGACCTTATAATCCAGCACAAATTGCTTACTTCAAGTCAAGGTGACGATTCTCTTCTAGTTGTAAAATAGCAGTCCTACCAGTTTAATAAAGTAATATGTTTAAGTTACCCGTAACACGAAATTCATAAAACATGCAGATTTTTTATTGTAAGTTTTCTGACAAAAAAATTTACTGTTGCAAATGATAAATGATTCCTATACACCAGTTCATATTAAAAGGTGCACGTGTTCTCTTCAACTTGGTTAATATGAATTTATTTACACATGTAGGTTGCATAGGATGCCCTAATCTCGATAGTTATTGATTATTGGTACTAAAATTTTTTAAATATCTGTCTCACATCGGTGGCGACGTGGACTTAATGATAGGTGAATGGTGGATACTGAGCGGCAAATTCACCATTTGTAGATAGCATTCACCAATAAGATGTACAAAATTTATATTTGAAAAAATAATTTTAAATGGTGACACCAAATGGAAATATTAAGTGAAGCGGTGCAAAAAATTGGTTATAAGGACGTACAATACACAATAAAGTAATATAATACATATAATTTTCATTGTCCTGTAAAACAATGATCTTGATTATTAAGAATACACAGGCCACCATTTACAGATATTTATTCAACATAATTATCATACATATACAATGACATATATAATATATTGTATCTATTTACAAATAATAGGTTATTACATACCAAGTCACGAAATGCATAATTGTGACAATCCAGATTTTTTAATTACAAGAAGTAATATTCTAAATATATATCATCGGTTTAAAGATAAAACTAATTAACCAACATTAAGATAATTTTTAAAAAGCCTACAATTTTCTAAAAACACGACACGAATAAGTTACTCCTGGAAGTTCCAAATATGTAATACTACTTTTTAATTAGCATGCGACCCATATTATTGCAATTTTTTCTGTCTCTTGTTAGACGATTGCAGTTTCTTACAACTGGTTTGGTGTTACTTAATCAGTTTTACCCTTAAACTGACGATAAGTATGTATATACTAGGGACAAAACCAATTGGTGCTTTGTGTAACTTAACTATATCACCAGATAATTCCCCTGGAATATTCCTCTGGGATTGCATGTGGTATCATCCCATGATGTAATCAGAGACTTGTAACATATGGCAAGAGTACGGACACTGTATGAAACATAATCACTTTCAACACATATTTCTGAAATCAGCTGGCAAAATAGACACCAAAATCATGTCATGTCATAGTTGCACAAGCACCGTTTGGTTCTAACTCTATTACGGACATTGTATTAACATAATTGACTTTTCAGCACGTATTTAGTGAGATCATCTGACAAAATAGGGATCAAAATTATTGCATGCTTTTCTCGTGATCAGCAAGCTGATGTTAAAATAATGCTTACTTTTTTTTTTTAGTTTGAAAAATTCTGTGTTACATACAAAGAAGGTAAGAATAATGACGGACAATTTTTAAATTTTGCATTTGCATTAGACCCTCTCCTTATCAGTGGGGGCTAGTGGAATTTGACACTCTCATATATACATAACACGTTTAATTCGCGTGACTTTTTTAAAATTTCTATCTGTTAAAGTTATTCAAAATTAATTTTTTTTTGGAGTGGGTACTGGAACCTTTTATTATAAATTTTATAATAAAGCGGAATAAAAAGGTTTTATATTGAGATGGTTAATCTGAATAAAAGAATCAAATATTTGCATGCTGTTTGAAAAGTTTTTTTTTGCTCTCATTGCTTTCTATTTAGTTTCAATAATTAACCCCTAAAATATGATGTAGGTCCCATGTTTCTGTACCAATATTTCAAGTCATATTTTTTTCCTTTTATGAAAAATCTAATACACATTAACAATATATGAATGGGGAATCAATTTCATTTCATGAGCTTAGTGGACCTACCGTTGGAGTGTGCTTTCGGGAAGGACATCTGGTAGTTTCCGACTTTGTCTAAACAAACTACATGGCAATACCTCCAAGATCATTATCAAGATTAAGAATTTGACAACATTTAATGTGGATTGCATACCAAGTTCTGCTGCTCCATTTCCTTCAAAGAGGATCTTTTCTTTGATATAAAATGAAAAAGTACATCTAGAAAAGTTATGAATTCAGACAATTTGCAATAAATAATCTATGCACGTTTCAGCATGATAGTAACTAAATTAATTTATATAATATTTCTAGAAATATACAAATAAATGGTGTCTCGTCACACCTTCACTAATAATTTTTCTTACGTCACATAATTTTCAACACCTTGGAAAGTCAACTAGACCATTAACATTACATGGATATTGATATTGTATCAATTACAGTTGTTAAGAATTATTGGTAATATATTTAAACATCAAAAAACATACTTCCTTTGGAACAGACAGTCTCAAAATATTTAAAATTGTACCAATAAAATATCTATTAGTTCCATTTATACAGGTATATGTTTAGATACCACTAATTATTTTTATCAGCTAACTTAGAGCTTATCATATCCTTAAACTGCCCCAGAATGAGATTTTCCCTCTTCTGTCTCTCCTCCTTACTAAACATGGCGAGCGCCCTCTTCTCGTCGGCGGAATAAATCTGGTTCTCTTTACGTATACGCACGGCCTCCATTCTCCTGTGTCTGGATCCGGACATAACATATCCCACCGATTCGTACGTGGCAATCTGGTCTGATGTTAAGCCTATTTCGCCTCTCCTTGGAATACGCTTTCCTTCTGCGACATATGCAGCCATGCAGCACCTTCGCCAGGCAACAAGGCTTTTCCCATCTCCTTATGAGTCAACGTCGTGTGTGGTTTTTGTGTGGGTCCTACAGTGCTTTCCTCATTGTCAGACTGAGATTCTGCTTTGCTTTCACCTGAAACAATTGTTTTCATTAAACACATACATATTTGTTAACATCTTTTGAATAGTCATCCAAAAACGAAATTTTTAGAATTCAGGTTATCAAAAAAATTTTGCAACTGTATATAGTAGTTGCTTACTTGTTTTTTCAACCCATTTTTCAGTTTCAGAATCACTGCTCTCACTAGACGAAACCTTCTTCTTCCTTTTCTTCTTCTTTTCCTTTTTGTGTTTCTTGTCCTTCTTGTGCTTCTTCTCTTTTTTTAGTTTTCCCCTTTTTCTTCTTTGACTTTTTTTCTGTATGTGACTGTTTTTCGTGTTCCTCTTCTTCTAAACCTGATCTACAATACAAATAATTACGATAAACATGGTTATACTTTTTAAGAAAACGATGGAGCAAATAATAATAATAATGATTATTCATTGTGATATTTATATATTAGCTTATATAATGTATAAAATTAGATTTATATAATCAATATGTCCTTACTCTTCTGGTTCTGGAGATTTTCCCCATATATTTAAACACTCTCTCATTCCTATAATTTCTCTTTGCTGCCTTCTTGATTCCATAAATTCATCTTCACAAACTTTCTTATGCATCTCTCTGGATTTGTAGTCATTGTAGCTATGGCGCCTATCTCGATCTTCGAACCGTTTTCCATCCATGGAATGTCGAGATAAACCGTTCATGCTCTGATGTTCCATTTTATAGTCGTGTTTGCCTCTACTGTCATAATTATTAGGCGAACCAGACCTTTCTTTGTGTTTCCTGACAGATTTACTTCTATGTTTGGGTGTTCTTGATCTAGATCTACTTCTACTCCTTGACTTTGCTGTATATCTTTCGTTTTTCTTGGACTTATTTTTGTAAGGTGAACGAGATCTATCTCTCATTTTAGTATGTGGACCCATTTTTGTTTCGAAATTGTATCCTTAACTATTCACACACCCACACAACTTCAAAAATGAAAATAAAACATCGACCCGAAATGTCAAATAAGTAACTAGCAATTGGGGTTATGTTATGTTCGATAAACTATTAATGGTGCCAATATGGTAACGTAGTCGATGCGAAACCAGTGGCAACCAAAATGTAAAAATAATAGTTTAGATTAGAGATGGGCGATTCAACATTTGATGAGATTATTCGTATGTTTCTAATTATTTTCAAAATGATTCGTATCAAAAATTCGTATCCCTGATTTGAATCATATATACATTCGTATCGCCGATGCTGAGGAATAGTCGGATGGGTGTTCGGGTTGCTGAAACCGAACGGCGTAGTTCTCCGTTCGATACCGACCCGATACCTCAGCACAACGCACGATTCGGATCAGTTATACGAACCCGATACTAGCGATGGGTTATAGATGCAAAACTCGATATTCTTTTGGTATTTCGATGGTCTTATGCAATACTGGCACAACTCAAAAAATTGCCTTTTTTGGAATTTCTGGTGCATCCTGTATGAGATTTATTCTGCTTTAATATGCAAGAACGGCACTGCTGCTTTAATATGCAATATTCTTATATAATTCGGTAAAAAAACAAACAATATCTAAATTCCGTTATGAAACACAGCCAATAATGTAAAACAAAAAATTTCAAACCGCGTTAATGAAAAATATGGATTTTTGAGTTGTACCAGTAAAGACCATCGATTTGTATTAGAACTTTACATTTGCTTCTCAATTTGTGAAATGACAGCACAACAATATTTGACTCCAAGAAAGTGAATTAAAATTTGGATAATTTGAGTTTTGACACTACTTATTGGATAATGGTCGTTTTGCTTCAAATTATTCTACATATTATTATTTTTTACACTAAAATTCATGAAGTTAAGCTAATAAAAAAGGAACTTGGAAACAAACTCATTGGTATATCAATAAAAATTTTATGTAATATGGTAGATCATAATCAAAATAAAAAGCTGCATAAAATACTTAGAATACGGTTTTATTATCATCATTGACTGATGAAGTGAAATATTTTTATAACGAACTGTTGTCCGTTGTGTGGTTATAGAGTGTATTTCAATTTTACTACCATAAATTAACACATCTCACCACAAATAAGCTTTTAAATTTAATTTTGACGTTGAATGTGCCAATAAACTGTTTAATTCTATTAGCAACAAAATTTAAATTTATTTCCGTCCAAAAAAACATATTAAGAAAAATTAGCTGTTAATTATAAATATTGTTTTCTTTATTTGATTACAAATAAGTTCAAATTTATTTCATTATTTGTGAAGTTTAATATATTATTCATTTTTGTAATTTTATTTCATAAATTTCAGTATATTTCTAATTTCGTGCCAAATTTTAATGGAAATTAGTGGTTCTAGGCAACATTGAGATGGATACAGTATTTCAATTAGGAGAGTGCCAATATTCGAATTTACAAATTATTCGAGATGAATCGAGTCGAATAATTCGATTTGAAATTCAAATCGAATAATTCGAAATATACGAATAATTCAAACCATTCGAGTACCTAATTCGAACTATTTTATCGAATAATGAATAATTATTAATTTACAAGAAATTTTTCACTTTTTGACATTAATTTTAGTCAAAACATTTTAGAAAGCTTGAAATAATACAGAAAGTTGCCGGAAAGACTGTTTCTAGAGACAAATAAATACCTTCTTAAATAGTTACAATTATTCAGTTCAATTATACAGTTCGAATTATTCCAGTAGTAACTTGAGTTAATGTTGCGTGGTATTGAGGTGCTTGCGTTTACTCTGTACAGGATGATTGTTTCATCTTGACCACCATATTTCATTCGTAAGCGAATGCATAATACTTACATATGTACCTCGCACAAAAAATAGTCATGAAAATAATTATATTACAAATTGCAGATGTTCCCTGTTTTACAAATGCAAACTAAGTATAAACTGAATAAACTCGGTTTTGTTTCAATCAATTGTTTAATGACCGGCTGCACAGTGACAGTTTCAAGAAAATAAATATATATTATAGGTTTATGAAATTAACGTTGCAGTGCTAGCATATATTTTGGACAGTGGTAAATTGTACTAACCCAACGTTATTTATGTGCTAGCTGCCGTGTGCTAGCATCACATCACATCACAACACTAACTTCACATGTATGTATACCTATAGTACCTACCTAGTACAAAAAATAGTCATGAAAATATTTACATTACAATTTGCAAATGTTCCCTGTTTTACAAATGCAAACTAAACAATAAACTGAATAAACTCGGTTTTGTTTCAATCAATTGTTTAATGAACGGCTGCACAGTGACAGTTTGAAGAAAATAGATACCTATATATTATAGGTTTATGAAATTAACGTTGCAGTGCTAGCATATATTTTGGACAGTGGTAAATTGTACTAACCTAACGTTATTAATGTTGGGTCAAGAAATAAGTCTCTTGCCTGTATAATATCCCACCGGATATACAGGCATTATAAAAATTGTCACGAAAATATACACGTTACACTAGATGCAGATATTCTCCCTGTTTTTATAAAGCACATTTTGATCAAAATGTTTTAATGTTTGTGGTGCTAGCACACGGCAGCTTCATATAGATATACATATAAAGTTGCATAATACCTACATACATATGTACCTAGCACAAAAAATAGTCATGAAAATATCTACATTACAATTTGCAAATGTTCCCTGTTTTACAAATGCAAACTAACAATAAGTATAAACTGAGTAAACTCGGTTTTGTTTCAATCAATTGTTTAATGACTGTCGCTGCACAGTGACCGTTTCAAGAAAATGGGTATATATTATAGGTTTATTAACGGTACATTAACGTTGCAGTGCTAGCATATATTTTGTACAGTGGTAAATTATACTAAACCAACACTAATAATTTTACAAGAAACATTGACCAAGAAATAAGTTTCTAAGGCACCGACCGATACACAGGCAACTTCTACATTATAAAAATAAACTGTCACGAAAATAATACACGTTACACTATAGACAGTTATTCTCCTTGCCTTACAATCTAAACCAGTTTCATTAAAATATGTATTTTAATGAAACTGTCACGTGCTGCCACAAACATGAAATATTTTGATCAAAGTGTGGTTACTGTCGTTTAGACTGTAAGAAAGGGAGAATAACTGCCTATAGTGTAACGTGTATATTTTCGTGACAGTTTCTTTTTATAATGTAGAGTTGCCTGTGTATCGGTCAATGTCTCTTGTAAAATTATTAGTATTGAAGGTTAGTATAATTTACCATTGTACAAAATATATGCTTGCACTGCAACGTTAATGCCATAAACCTATAATATACCCATTTTCTTCAAACTGTCACTGTGCAGCCACAGTCATTAAACAATTGATTGAAACAAAACCGAGTTTATTCAGTTTATACTTATTGTTAGTTTGCATTTGTAAAAACAGGGCATTTGCAAATTGTAATGTAGACATTTTCATGACTACATGATTTTTTGCTAGGTACATAGATATTATGCAACTTCATATGTATATCTACATGAAGCTGCCGTGTGCTAGCGTCACAAATCACAACACTAACTTAACACGTATATTATAAAGCTGCCGTGTGCTGCCACAAACATTAAAACATTTGGATCAAAGTGTGCTTTATAAAAACAGGGCGAATATCTGCATCTAGTGTAACGTGTAATGTGTATATTTTCGTGACAATGTATTTTTATAATGCAGAAGTTGCCTGTATATCCCATCGGGTATACAGGTAAGAGACATGTCTTGACCCAACATTAATAACGTTAGGTTAGTACAATTTACCACTGTCCAAAATATATGTTAGCACTGCAACGTTAATTTCATAAACCTATAATATATAGGTATCTATTTTCTTCAAACTGTCACTGTGCAGACGGTCATTAAACAATTGATTGAAACAAAACCGAGTTTATTCAGTTTATACTAGTTTGCATTTGTAACACAGAGAACATGTGCAAATTGTAATGTAAATATTTTCATGACTATTTTTTGTGCTAGGTAGGTATACATACATGTGAAGTTAGTGTTGTGATGTGATGCTAGCACACGGCAGCTTCATGAAAATATACATCTGAAATTAGCGTTGTGATGCTAACCTTGTCTAGCATATATGTTGTACAGTGGCAAATTCTACCAGCGCTAGCAATATCTAAGAAAATACATACATATCTGATGGTTTACCCAAGAAAATATATTGCTATATGTAGATTTTCCATATATTACCAAATATAAACCTCGTTTTGACCAAATTTATGGTCAAAACGTATTCAAAATGTTTTAAGATGTAAAATGATATAGCAACAAGTCACAATTTCAATAAAGGATGTATAATGAAGTTAGCGTTGCGGTGCTAGCATATATTTTTGTACAGTGGTAGATTGTTCCAACACTAATAATTTTACAAGCATACAAGCCAAGTATCTACTGTGTGTGTAAAACCAACATCGGCCAGTATCAAAAAGGACAAATAGAAGTGAGACGACAGATAAGAAGCAACCCACACGCATCGTAGGTAGTAAGGGAATAAGACCGGCCCTCTCACCACCTGTGATTGTCGTTAGAACGAGAGGTGTAGGTAGCATTTGTCCTTTTTCACAAGCGGCTGATGTCGGCTTTACACCAACTGTATACAGTGTGGAACAGCCAAATGGAATACATTCAGTAGCTCCATTATGCATTTTTTTAGAAAATTCTGAGACACATAAATTTCTAATTCTGAAATGACATCTTGCTACGTAAAAATGTCATTCCTAAATTCAACCCCCTTCAGGTGACAGCTACAACCCCTAAATTTTCAAATTGAATGTAGTGGCTTGTGACACTTCATTTGAAAGGTCTTTTCGTTGTCTATTCAAAACTGCTATGGTTTTAAATTTTATTGCATAAATTAATAAGAAAAAAAGTTTCTCTAGCGTAGGAAATTCGTTACATTAAAATAAAAAACAAATCATTATTTGCATGCCTCCAGCTTCTTGGCAGCATCCTAGACGTAAATAGAAATGTCTTCTAACGTTAGTTAACATCTGCGGGGTAATCGAACTAATTGCAAGTGTTATTATACTTCTTAAGTCAGCTAAATCGTCGGGTTTGGTTTTGTAAACCATACATTTTACATAGGAAGAAGTCATGAGATCAGGTGATCGTTCAGGCCATTCTACAGAACCCCCGTCTCTCTGTCCAGCGATTTGGAAAGATTGTGTGGATATATTGCCGGACATTGACTTCGTAATGTGCTGGTGCACCATCCTGCTGGAACCATATTGCATTACCTGGAAGTTGTGGGTTTCCTTCAGCTGGATACAAGATTGCCATCGTCGGTACACCATTATTTAATAATGTTGTTAACATTATTAAATTTAATGCAGCAGGATGGTGCACCAGCACATTACGAAGTCAATGTCCGGCAATATTTCCACACAATCTTTCCAAATCGCTGGATAGGAAGATGTGGTTCTGTAGAATGGCCTGCCGATCACTTGATCTCATGCCGTTAGACTTCTTCCTATGGGGATATGTAAAAAGTATGGTCTACAAAACCAAACCCGACGATTTAGCTGACTTAAGAAAAGACTACACTTGCAATTAGGTCGATTACCCGCAGATGTTAACTAACGTTAGAAGGCATTTCTATTTACGTCTAGGATGCTGCCAATCTGCTGGAGTCTAGGATGCTGCCTATCTGCTGGATCTGCTGGATTAATGATTTGTTTTTTTTGTATTAATGTAACGAATTTCTTAACGCTGGAGAAACTTTTTTCTTGTTAATTTCTGCAATAAAATTTAAAACCATAGCAGTTTTGAATAGAGAATGAAAATACCTTTCAAATGAAGTATCACAAGCCCCTACTTCCAATTTGAAAATTTAGGGGTTGTGGCTGTCACCTGAAGGGGGTTGAATTAAGGGATGACATTTTTATTTAGATGTCATTTAAGATGTCATTTTAGAATTAGAAATTGACATGTCGCAGAATTTTCTAAAAAATGCCAATAATGGAGCTACTGAATTTATTCCATTTGGCTGTTCCACACTACATGTACTCTATTTCCATTCTAAATTGAAAATAGGTAGAAAAAAGCAATGTTGTCAGATATATTTTCTAAAATTGCTAAGCTCACTATACAAGTATACTTCATACTTCAGTAAACTGTTAGTTCGTGACGTTCTTAGAAAGCTAGTTTGGAAATATTAAAAAAATACATAGATATAAATTTATTAGTTAGCATTAAAATAAAGCGTTTAAAATTGCTGGAAAAAATAATTACAAATTAAAACAACTTTATGTATGTTACTATACTTAAGAATATTTTTAAGAGCCGGCAACGCGATGCCGCGAATGCGCCAGCAAATGCCGACCATTATACTAGGATTGCTTTATATGCAATACATCCAAATACTTATTCGGTCCACTGTGCCATCAAATTTTTACGACGTCGTTAAAATGATTTACGACTTTAGAAATTCTATGTGTTTAAGGCGCCAGTGACGTGTATTTCAGCTAGGTTTATTAACACAGACAATTTTTTCAACAACAGAGATTGTCTGGCTAAATGAGCATTATTTACAGCAAATTATATTACAAATATTAAGAGTTTTGTATGCAGGCTAATTTTAATCTCCTATATTGATTTGAATGAAAAAAAAAATATTTCACAATTTTCGAATTTATAAAAGATATGCACGCCCATGGAATCATAAAGTTGCACCGCTTTTTTTTTGTTCCCCAGGCGTATTTATCATTTTCAATTAAAATTAGAAGGACTATACATACATATGTATTTGTTATTAGGTATTGGCTAAGAACTATTTGTCTGAGACACAAATATGCAGGCAATTTCTACATTACAAAAAGAAACCGTCACGGAAAAATATCAAAGATATGCAGATTTTTTCACATCTTACAATCCATAAATACCGTTTTGATCCAATTTGTAAAATGATTGTGGCGACAGTTGATGCAGTTTCAATAAAGCATAAGATGTTTTATTGAATATACATAATATGTATATTCAATACAATACAATAATAATAATGAATATATATTATATATTCATTATTATTATATACACGGTGTCAATTTGAAAACGAACAGCATTTAATATTGCCTAAACTAATGACAGTATCAAAATTTGGCGAAACACATCAATTTACATATCAAGGGGGACAACTTTTCAGGTATTTGTTGTCGTATTACTTTCAGCCCCTAACCCCCAGGGCACCTACCCCTAAAATTTTAAATGGCAACCCCTATTTCTTTTGTCATTTTTGAGTTTCTTGAACATATCCCTTGAACAAGTCCCCACATTTCTTTTTTGTCAAAATTTTTGTCAAAAATTGGTAGGTAACCTCATGAATGAGTGGAATGTATTTAATTTTTGAATTTTTTATTGGAAAATGATGCACTTTTTACAAAAAATTGTCAAGAATAAAAAGTTCTTAAAATCAGACAAAGAATGCACTGGAATTCAATTTTAAAAATTTTTGAGCAACTTTTTGGATTTTGCAAATAGTCCAGTGCATTCTTTGAGTGATTTTAAGAACTCTTTATTCTTGACAATTTTTTGTAATAGTGCATCATTTTCCAATAAAAAATTTAGAAATTAAATACATTCCACACATTCATGGTGGAATGGTGGTCAGGTTTACTAATTTTTGACAAAAAAAGAAATATGGGGCTTATCTAGAATTGTACAAGAAACTCAAAAATTACAAAAGAAATAGGGGTTGCGATTTAAAATTTTAGGGTAGGTGCCCTGGGGTTAGGGGGGTTGAAAGTAATACGACAACAAATGCCTCAAAAGTTGTCCCCTTTGATATGTAAATTGACGTGTTTCGCAAATGGTTTAATACTGTATATCCTCAAATAAAATAATGTTGTGCACCTAATAATGTCGTCCACGACGTAAAATAATATCATTATTTTAAATGGAATACCATATTTTTTATCGCAGTTTCGAATTCTACGTAAAATTTTAGGTAGACTTTCATGAAGTTTCTTTATTCCCAAAATCAACCGTTTTTGAGATATGGAATTTTCTTTTTCAAAAAAATTCAATAGCTTCCCATCCATGTTTTTCAAAGTTGCTCATTTACATACGGGGTGTTAGAAATTTAACTCACGCTTCAAAATTAATGTTAAACCGTCGTAAGTTTTAAATCATAATACATTTTTTATATCTGTATATTTTTCCATAATCTGATGCACAATTTTATTGTCTTTCAAACGGTATAATGAGGAACGATATGATACATGTCTCTTCTAGTTATTAAATTATCTAGTGTTTTTTGTGCAATCGATTAAATGCATTTTATTTCTTGCTGTGAAATTCTTAGCAAAACTTCAAAATAAACAAGTAAAACTAATTATTACCAGTTACTTGTTGTAAGGCTAACATCTACTCGTAGAATGACGTTTTAATTGAATAGTATTTAAAAAAAATGGAAAATGAAAACACGTATTCAAATGTTGACATCCTAAATTTATTATTTTCATGAAGAATGTAAAAAAATAATAAATAGAACTTGCAGTGTTTAATGAGAGATTGATTCACCACCACCATCGGTAGGTGAATACGAGGTGTGGCTATTAAATAACCGAACTGCTGTCATAACACTTTTATTCGATACCATATACAGTAGCAATTTTTTCGCCTTCATTGTCCTCCCACCGCGATCTCTACATCGCTCCATACGACTTTTCCATCATTGAAAGCAGCGCTGGAAGTCTGATTCTGTCAGCTGGTTCAGAACCTCGATCGCTTTTTCTTTAACGGCTTCCACACTTTAGAATCTTGTCATCACAAGTTATCACCGTGACTAACAAGCCTGGATCAGTGTCAATGTTGTTTAGAATGTCAGCGCAAATGTTCATTCTTGATTCCTTTTGCTCGGGAGTGAGGAGTTTTGGCACCATTGTTGAGCAAATTTTACGCATGTTGAACGAGTCATGCAAAATCTGGCGAACACATTCTTTGTCGATTCCTGTTATTTCAGCAAGCCCTCGGATGCTTAGACGACGATCTTCGCGTCTGCGATTTTGGGTAAGTAAGTCTACTTTAGTCTAAGACGTATTAGTCTATTTTGGGTAAGCGTTAATTGCTTTAACTGTTGATACTTGTAACTCAATAATAGAAATAGTTGTAACTCAATAATAGATATTGTAACTCAAAAATAGCAATTTTTTTTAGCGACAAACATTCATCAACCTCATACGTGATGCTAAAATAACAACACTTATAGAAAAAAGTAGAATCATACCTAGGCTCAAAAGGTGACAAATAAATATGAGTAAAACCTTTGCAGCTAGGTGAAATTAGACATACAGTAAGCAACGAAAGTTATCATACACCCACTTTTTTGAAGTTTGCTTAAATTCTGATAATTTTCTGATGACTTTCGAAGTTGTTGGACTCGTATTAAAGGGAAATCTTCAGTGTGTCTATTTGACTAACTGTCATTTTGAAAAAAAATCCTAGACATGAATAAAATCTAAAGTTGAACCAAAAATATCACGAAAATTCAAAAAAAGCCCTGTACGCCACACATTACTCCAACAAAAATTTAGGATTAATATCCCTCTAGATCTCTCTGTGTTTTATTAAAATTTCAGGAACAGTACTTTTTACGAAAACGATACTAAGGATGGTAGAATTTTGAATTTTCGGGATATTTTTGGTTCAACTTTAGATTTTATTCATGTCTAGGAAATTTTGTTTCAAAATGACTCAGTCAAATAGATACACTGAAGAGTTCCCTTTAATACAAGGTCCAAGAGTCCAACAACTTCGAAAGGGATTTACTATTTTCGAAGTTATTTACGTTTCTTTGAAAATATTGAAATTTTACTTTTTAGCGATATCTTTTCACACAATCGACATACCGCCTTCAACTTCGGCTTATTGGACGCAGACTATCACAAGCTATAATCCTGTCAGATGCAAAAAATCAATGCTGTAATACAAAAATTATCAGAATTTAAGCAAACTTCAAAAAGTGGGTGTATGATAACTTTCGTTGCTTACTGTATATATTAACGCTACAATTTATTTTGGCAAGCAAATAATATCGAAACCATAATGGTTTCAATTCGATCACCCATCTATGAGTAAAACTTTTATAGCTTGAGTGAAATTAGACTTGTATACATATATGCGCTAGCAATGATTTTGGGAAGAGTTAATTGGTCTAACTAGTCAATAATACAGTCAAGGAATCAACTAATTATTTAAAACATCGTTAAATTGCCAGGGAATCATGATCATTCATGTTTAAATAACAAAACTTTTAGAAAGAGCATACACTCATAAAGCATAAAATGAATACACTCCATAGATTATAATAAATATCCTATAAATAAAATATTAATAGCTTGAGTGAAATTAGATGTGCATATATCGGTACTAGCGCTAGCATTTATTTTGACAACGTGTGAGAAACCATTTTTCATGACTTGAGGGAAATTAGATGTATCAGTGCTAGCATACACCATGTGGGCAAGTGTTAATTTCTCTAGCTGTTGGTCCTTACCTACATATATGTCAATAATATTCAATATTTTCAGTAATTTTTAATTTGCGCTAAACTCATGAACTTAATTAAATGAACTTACTCATAATAGTATTATAATCTATTAGTAAAACTTTTGTAGCTTGAATGAAATTAGAAACGTATACATACTAGCGCTAGCATTTTCTTTGTGAAGGCGTTGGTTAACTTGTTTTATTTCTTTATTTGCGAGAGAATCATGATCATGCATGATATTCAAGTAAATCAATTTTTACAAAAATCATAATAGAAATATACACTCAATAGATTATAAACAAATATGAATAAAACTGTTGTATATACATTCAATAATTAGTATTCAATAATTAGCATTAGTGCTAGCTAGCATTATTTTGGGCAAGTGTTCATTTTTAGCTGTTGGCACTTATATGTCAATACTTAATAGTCAATAATTTCAGTAATGTTTAATTTGCGAAAACTCATTATGATCATATGTACATGTGCTGAAGTAACAAAACATTTAGAAAAATATAATCATACGCTCAAAACGTGACAAATAAATACAAAGTGAAACTTTCATAGCTTGAATGAAGTTAGATGTACACTATTAACTCTAGCTGTACACTATAAAAACTAGCATTTAGACAAATGTTAGTTATTCTAGCCGTTAGTATTTACATACATACAAGCTAGCACCTAATATTGAAACCATCGATTATCTCTAATTCTAAGAGAATCATGATTGTGCATATTTGATTGTGATATTATGTTGGCTTAAAACTCCTTGAAAATGTAGCAGAATCTGACAGTTAAACTTTTGTAGCTTGAGTGAAGTTAGATGTGTATACATTATAAATATGTGTGCTAGCATTTATTTTTGGAAAGTGTTAACCTACCAGGCAATAATATAATCAACTAATGGTTTAAATCATTGTTCTTTGCGAGATAATCATGATGATATCCAAGTAACAACATTTTAGAAAAAACATAGTATCATTATACACTCGATGGATTATATATTAAACAAATATGAAACAAAAATAGTAAACTTGGAGAGAAAATAGATGTATTATTGCTAGCATATATTTTGGACAGTGTTAAACTGCATGCTAATGTATGTTGGTACTTCTGTAGCGGTATGTCAATTATAGTCAATAACTTTTGTAGCTTGTAGCTTAAGTGAAATTAGATGTGTATACATACAAGCGCTAGCATTTATTTTAGAAAAATGTTATTTGTTCTAGCCAGTCAATAATACTCATAGTAATAAAAAGCATAGTAGAATTATTCACTAAATAGATTATAAATAAATATAAATAAAATTGTTGTAATTTCAGTGTAGTTAAATATCAATAATAAACAAATAGGTATGAAAAAAATTGTATAACGAGTGAAATTAGATGTGAATACATACTAGCGCTAGCATTTATTTTGCGAAAGTGAAAGTGTTAATAACTGGCAAGTCAGTAACTTAATCAACTAATGGTTTAACTATCGCTAAACTGCGAGGTTTAATGCCCATTCATGATATTAGAGAAGAAAAGTTATATAAAAAGCATCAATAGATAACAAACAAACATGAGTCAAACTTTTGTATCTCTAGTGAAATTAAATGCGTTCGTGGCAGCGTCTTTTTGGACAGATGTTAGTGTTCTAACTGGGTGGTCTATAATCAGTAGTCAATATGATAATATATCCAGTCAATGATATCAAAGCTTTATGAATATGGTCATTGCTTAAAGTTAAAGTTATAGTGTGTGTAAAACTATCAGTGGATTAGACAATTTGTTATATATCAATTTTATTTGACCTATTTTAAATACTTACCCCTTCAGCCTCTCAACCCTCCACCGTATTATGGCTAAAAAAGTAATAGATCTAAAACTTTTTAGATTTGTAGACTCTGTTATGTTGTATTGTATGTATGTCAAATTTGAAATACATATTATCTTGCTTCATTTGAGAATTGGCAATAATTTGGCATTTGATAACTGGCAATCCCGCTAATAAGTTCAAAATCAAATCAGGTCGTGTATACAAAAAAAGGTTAACATACAGACTGACGGACGGACGGATGGATGGACGGACAGACAAACAGGCAGAATTTTTTTCGCTCAAACTTAAAATTTCGACGTTTCAGAACATTTTACGCCTATCTAGTTAATATATTTTTTAAATTTGATCTAGATACTTGTACTTATTTTATCATGGATACTATGTTATTGCTTTCACTCCAATACGTGGATATGGACGTAATAACTAACAAATTTCAAAAAACATAGTATGGTAGAAATATGTAGTCGAATACCAGTATGACAGGTACGAGTACATAAAAATGAAGACAACTCGAGTCAAGACAGACAGTCAGCATCTATTTTGGGTAATTATAAGAAATTGTTCTAGCTGTTGAATTATCAGTTGGTCATATTTATTATGTGTAACTATTATAATAATGGTTTCGACTAATTACAAGTTTTTTAGATACTGGAGAATCATCAAATCAAACAGTGAGAAAAAAAAGTTGAAAAAAATACTTTAGGACCATATCAGATTAATCAGATAGCTAGCAAGAATGAGTAAAAGTTTTGTAGTTTGAATGAATTTAGATGTATTATTGCCAGCATACATACTTGTGGCTAGAGTCGAGAAATAGCGGACCATAACAAAACAGTATTAAGATTAAGAGGAAGTTGGTGGTTGTGGCGGATAGTGGAATTGGATGATCGTAGAACTAGAAGGAGCTTTACCATCAAATACCTGAATCTCACATCAGTTCGCAAACGGTGTGAGACACAGTGGAGATTGCAGTTGCTATTGGTCAGTGCAATGTGGCTCTTCTTGCGCGTAGTTCATCTTTAACTTAAGTAGTCTTTATTTATATGTGCTAAACAAACAAATTAATGTTATATATTAGCATACACCAAGCAACCAAGGTTCCTACACCCTTTTGTTGGTCACAACCTTCTAGTTCTATGATTTCGTTGGAAATTCTCTTGTTTTCATAAGTAAACGGGGGACCCACATTAGGTATATTTGAGGGAGTGATTATTATACCTAAATGAAGGTTATAATGGCAAGAAAAACTTGAAAACTAAAACATAGGTTAAAAAATGTTGCGTAATATATTTTTTCTTAATTGACTTTTTCTAAAATAAATATCGAGATCTGTTAAAGTTCTGGATCTTTTATTCACGTTTCATACCAGCATTTCATTTTGATACCACTTATTAGATAGTGTTGAAGTTATTTTTGGCGTTATTTTCGAAAAGTATGAAAAATACTCGGACACGTCAATTCTAAATTATACGTCTTTTGAATTAAAATTTGAATGTACAGTGTGATTTACGTATTCGAAGTAATAGGTATTTTTTTAATAGTTCACCCTATTTGTTTTCATATTTTAGGATTCTACTTGATCGGTTGTTGGGTACAACGAGACACAATACTTATAGTTTAAATGATGAAGATAATGACTTTAAAGAGATTTAATGAAAACACAAAAGTAGGTAAAATCAACAGTTTAAAAAAATGTATATTTTTCTACGGAACGTCCTGTTGTTTGTTTTAGTTTATTAATTGTTCAAAATGTTCTCCATTGACTTGGACATTGGCAATATTTTGGTGGAATATTTTGTATATCTGTGCATATTATTATACCCTCCAAAGAAAGAAATAAAATATTGTAAGATCTGGTAATCTAGCTGGCCACTCAATGGTACCTCTTCGTCCAATCCATCTATTGGTAAAGATTTCGTTACAATAGTTTCTTACATTTAGAGCATAGTTTCTTACATTTAGGGCATTTCCGTCTTGCTGAAATAAAACATTTCCATTCGGTAGGGTAAGTTTGCCTGCGCAGAAACAACTTTATCTCTAAGTAAATTTACATATTTTTTAATTGTCAAGGTTACTTCAATAAAAATTATTTCAATTATATGGTTGCCGATGATACCTACCCAAAATATTTTTTCCAGTATTTTGAACGTTTAAAACAAACAATATGAAGCTCTGTAGAAAAATATTTGGTATAAAACTTCATTTTAACTACTTTACGTTTTCATTAAATATCTTTAAAATCGTTATCTTTATTATTTCAACCCTAAGTATTGTAAGTATCGTTGAACCCAAATGATAAGGTAGAATCCAAAATATGAAAAAATTTGATACATTTAAAAAAATATATTATACTGTAAATACGTGAATCACGCTGTACATTCAATTTTAGTTTAAAAGAGACGTCGTCATAACACGTATCATTTATATTAAAAATGAAACATGTCCGAGCATTTTTTAATTTTCAAGAATAACGCCAAAAATAATTTAATTCCAAGTTTTGTCCACACTGTATAACAGGAGTAAGTTTTTTAAGTTTTGTAATCACTTATCTGTCTGTCTGCATGTTAACTAAAAAATAAATATTTCACAAATATTTAATAAACCTTTTCCAGGAGTTTCTGGTGAGGCAGACGTTTTTTTGATTTTTTTTTAAAGGTACATTTTAAGTTTTTGTGTTCTTATAGCCTTCTATGTCGAATAATGGGTCCCCTAAAATAAAAAATATTGAAAAATTGGTACAATAAAGTTTTTGTTGGCCTTGTTTAGGAACAAGTCACTCCCTCCACTGCTTTTTAGCGATATTATTATTAGGGTTTACTTTTGCTAATTTTCATTTTTACAGCGTTTTTTGCATCTTCTTTTTGTTATTTGCATTTTCTACTAATACTAACTAATGCTACTTTCTAATTAATAATCGATAAAATAATTAAACTTTCAATAATATTTGTTATAGCTATCATGTTATTTGTAGTATTCATAGGATAATTTAATCAAGAAGCAAAATGTTGACAATCTAAAATTTCGTTATCTTTGATTATGATAGTCCCTTTACAAGAAATCTGAAATACCAATAATTTAAAATTTCACTTGGTAGAAATAGTAATAACACATTTAATAGAATAAAATATACTATATTACTCGTATATCTATACAAAAATGTACAGGTATTCTTCTTATAATTATAAATGTATATCATACATAGTGACATTTTTTAAATCGAGGTGATCAACAAATTGAATTACTAAAAATGTAATCTTGTATTGTAAATTAATCCTCAAACTCGTATTCTGAATTAAATCTGTCGAAAACTTCATTGGTAACTTCTTCCTCCGGTTTTACGCAAACCAGGGCACCACACCTGTTCTTACAGCACTTCTTGTTCCCCCTGCAGTCTGAGTCGATAGAACATCTACTTGTACAAACCCACGGACCAGTCGGTTTCCTGGACAATAACCCGGTTTTTCTGGAACCAATATACATGATAAATAGACGCTATTTACTCTGTGATTTAAAAATAAGTAAGAAAAAACGCACAAAAACCAAGAAAAACTGTATACATGGTGTCACGGGGGACGACAGCATCTACTTTCTCTATTTATTTTATTAAATAATAAATAAATTTTTGAGATTTGTAGGAATTGTCTAACTATTGAAGGTTTTTTCAGCCTAACAGGAGAAACCCATTTAATTTTTTTACTCATAAAGCTTTTTTTTAGTTTTAGAAAAAAGTGCAAAAACAACTCACAACATATATTTTAAGAACTAAGATAGGAGCATCGTATTTTAACTGGTTGTCAAGTATTGACTATGTTTCATTTTTTGCAACAAGCTAAACTAAAAATGTTCATTCATTAATCCAATATTTTACAATTTTGGACTAATATCCTTTTTGAAACGACGAGAGGCAGTAATTCTTACAAGCACTTATGAGGTTAAATAAAAATATGGCGTTTTTGTCTTCGTCTTTAAAACATTGTCAGGTGTTTTTCTACTTATTTTTCAAAACTAAAAAAAAAATATTTATGAATAGCAGGAATGAACTGTCTTTGAAAAAATTTGGTGTTCATAACATGGACACTTTGGACGTGTAATGGGCATCTAGACTTTTATAATATGGCATATATACTATTTTCCCTGTCAATAGCAAAACTAATGTCACCATGTTATACGAGGTTCATATATTGAATAGCGAATTTAAATTGAATAAGATGAGCTATAAGCATACAAACGGTAAATGTTGTATTCGAAATAATGACATAACTTTTTAAATCTAGCGTTTTTTGGAAAATGTGTTTGGAAAAAAAAGAATCATTTTGAATAGTTTTATACGCTGTTAAAAATATGACAACTTAGAAATCATCCTGTGTATTCTAAATAAACTTTATATAAATATAAAATGAAAAAAAGCACATTATTAACATTGTGAGCTGCCTGGAGTTTGTAATTTCTTTTTTTTAATTCAGCGGCCTGCTTCGATAGAAACTAATTTCTGCAATAATTTTAGTTTAAAAAATTAAGTATGTCTTGGAAATTAAAAAGTAACCCATTTACCTCTAGTGAAGTGCTTTACTGTCAAAGTGACAACAAATGTCCTAAACAACATAAACTATTAATATTGGTATTTCCAACGAAACTTCCTAAAATTGCGTTTAGGTTATCCTTATTTCTTACAAATTATCTGAATATTTAATGGGTGGATGAAAAAATGAAAGAATCGATTTTCTTAAAATTTTACACAATACAATTTATTTATTGGACATTAAGATAATTTACAACGGATAAGACTGAAATGACACAATTAGCTTCGTCGAAAATGTCATGTTTAAATCTATTATTTATACATACATATGTTCTATGGATATAAGAAAAATGTATTTTTTAACATTTGTAGTTGATTTGAATTTTAAATTATAATATTTCAAGATTTGTTTCTAATGGTTTGTTAATAATTGTTATAAGTACAACAGAAGATAAAACAGATTAACGAAAATAAACCAATATTGTTGAAATTTTGCACACTGTATAACTTGTCGAAACTTTGACAGAAAAAGCACTTTACGAGTGGGAAAATCCATTTTTTGTAAATTAATTAGTTTCTATAAAAGAATTAGTTTCTATTTAAGCAGCGCTGAATCTGAAAAAATTAAATATCAACTCATTTTATACATTTCACCTATTGGTGCGTGAATACACACTATATAAAAATACCATGTTATTCTCTTTATATTTTTAAGTAGATAATATAGATAAAATCGTCAGGATTTTTCCGAAAAATGGCTTGGACACGTCAACATCTACATATATGAATTGCCCTTCTTTGCTACGGGTCTTTAATTTTTTGGAACCTTATTTTTTTAGACGCAAACTGGAACCAGCACTTTTTTAACTTACAGTTTTACAGAAATTTTTAAGAAAATTAAATAACGTTTTAAAGGTTAAAAGCTAAATTTACCAGGAATTGAGAAAAAAAAAAATTACAAATTTCAATCTCCAAACTATGTATTGTTAACATCCTGATGATATTCAATCAAGACCATTAGAATTAACAAAATATTTGACATTCTCAAATATGTGAATGCGCTAGTGATTATAAGTTCTAATATTGGAAAAACGGATTTCATACTGATTGTATTATATAATTGTTAATTTCGAAATGCCGATGCATATAATATTTATAAGTATGTAATAAACAAGATTTTCCTGAGTGTGCACAGTAAAAATGTTATTTTTTCATATCTAGTAAATTTAGTTTCTTAAATTTAAAGTTGATTTTGTAAAAAATTCCCTTATGTGACCTACATCGATATTTATGTTGTTGTACATGATAAAAGTACTTTTTCTAATTCCGTCATATAACCTAAGGGTTCTCATTAAAAAAAATTGATGACTTCAAAACCTTGTGCCGAAATATCGATAAAATCCTAAGACCAGTATCAAAAAAATCACAATTTATATACAATATATCTTTTTTTATGAGCATTTTTATGTGGTTTTTAAAGAACAGCATGAAAATTGTACACTTGAGCTGATTAAATTTAATATCTCAAATATAATTAGTTTCATCATTATTAGTATTTTCACGATTTTTACTATGACAGTAGTCATTTAAATTTTTACTATAGAATAAGTTAACCCTTCTGTACAGAGGTCATGAGCATGTCATACTATTCATGTTAGGTTATAGCAAAACTGCTGGAAAATTGGGAGACAGAATTTCGGAAATTTTCCTCCCAAGGAATTTGTAAATTTATCCGAAATTTTCCAATTTGAAAAATCTGTAACTAAATATTTCGACTTTACATCCCTGGTTATGAACACGACATAAACTTTTATCATCGCCACCATCTTGATAATTATGATATAAAAAATAAAGTAAAACATATTTACAGGGTGTTTCCGAATGAAGTAGCATAAATGATGTCAGGAAATAATAGAGGCTAAAATAACTCCATTGAACTAATTATGCATTAGTCCAATGGTCATTATTGAGTCCTAAAAGTTCAGGTCAATATACATTTTAATATAAATAAAGAATATAAAAATCGTATTAAAAATTAGTATGTATATGTGAAAATATTTACATTTGATCAATAGTTTATTCCATCGGATCCCATGATATTTAAAATAAATTAAGCTTATCACCAAAGGGGTTGGTAGTGGTTTAACGACTATGCATATGTCTTGTAAACTGTAGATCAAAATGAAAAAATTCAAATGATTAAAAAATTGCACTGTGGAGCCCCCTATAAATAAATGTTTTTTTTTTTCGTCTAGTAATACTAACAGCTACCACAGAGTATACATACCAAATATAAACTTATTATAATTTTCGTTCTTAATTTATTAATGAAAATACAGTGTGGAACAGCCAAATGGAATAAATTCTGTAGCTCCATTATGATTCATTTTTTAGAAAATCCTGAGACACTTCAATTTCTAATTCTAAAATGACATCTTGCGACTTAAAAATGTCATCCCTAAATTCAACCCCCTTCAGGTGACAGCTACAACCCCTAAATTTTCTAATTTGAAGTAGGGGCTTGTGATACTTCATTTGAAAAGTATTTTCATTCTCTATTCAAAACTGCTATGGTTTTAAATTTTTTATTGCAAGAAATTAACAAGAAAAAAGATAAGTTTTTCAGCGTAGGAAATTCGTTGCATTAAAATAAAACTTAAAGTAACACTATTTGTCAATTTTCGGTTCTGAAATGTTAATAATCTGTAATTGCCGTAATTGTAATAAGTTAATGTCTCGTAATTGCCGACATTCCCTACTATAAGATAAAAACTTACTAATAAGTTCGTACAATTTTTTGCTTGACAATGGAACGATAAAAACGAGCAAGCAGCAAAAAAAAAAACAAAGTTTTTCTTTAGTGAAATTACCTAGGAACGTGGATGAAAACACGGACATAATCATGGAACTACTGAATTTATTCCATTTGGCTGTTCCACACTGTATATGTTCTCTTAAAATTTTAAGGACTCTGTATCTCAACATGGGTGCAATATTGAACTAAGGTATGTTTAGCATATTCGGCTTATTTTGACCTCCACATTCACTGGTATCATTTATGCTACTTCATTTGGAAACACCCTGTATACAAGAAAACAATAGGAACCGTAACACTTTTCTACTTCACACCGAAACGCTTCATTCAACGCGCGTTTCACTAACCATGTTGAGCATCTTCAGGAGATGACTAAAACTACTGTTAAATATCTATCCTACTTATACTAATATTACCGTTGCAGTTCAGTAAGCTCAAAAAACTTGTAGCTCACTTAAAATATGGTAGAATAGAAAAATATTGTGTAGCCCATCATGATTTTGACAATAGTTACAAGATGCCCTTAAAATTAATGAGAAATGTAACACATTCGGTATATAGATATTCCATTCGAAAGTGTAATTGTTGAATATAAAATATAATAAAAGCTGAATAAAGATAATAGGCCGATATCTAGGCAGTCCACTGTACTGGTTAATGAACAAGGACAACAGTTACGGTCCATTGAACGATAATGGGGGAAGTTCCTTGAATATAATATGTACAGGAGTTTTTAGTGCTTATAAGGCTCTGGAAAAACCGTCATAACTTTGTTGGGTAGTAGGGTCCAGTGGCGTACCCAGAAATTCATCTTGAAGGGGCAAAAGTTACAAATACAAAAGATTAAATTTTTATATTTCCTAAATGAAGGTATAAGAAATCATAATATAAAAGTACCGGTATAAGAAGTAAAAATTTAAATATTAATTTTTATTCTTTTTTTTTTTTTTTGAAAGTTCATTTAAAACTTCGCCACATGTTAATGGTACCTACCCTTTGATGAATATTCATTAATGCTAGACCATTGAGGCGATTTGTACTAGTCGTATTCGGAGATATGTTTTAAGCCGTTTTAAAGTTGAAATGACGCTCAGCTGAACAAGGTTGAAACTAGCAATGTGGCAAAAAATTTTTTTGTGGCTAACAACGTTTTTATATTAGGATATATATATGTGTTGATCATACGAAATGTAAGTATCGATGGCATTTCTGGATTTCAAGGATCTTTAGACATCTTCTTCTCCACAACTTGAACTCTGCTACTAGAACAGAGTCTCTAGTGTCATAAGTTGCAAGGATAGTGTCAACGTTTATTAATCGGTCGATGTTATGCAAGACATCGAAAATGACATCTGAACTAGTACTAACCGGATTGGATAATTATATTCCCTAATGAAAAATTGCAATTTATAATTTAGAATACAATGAAATTAAATTCAGCTGATACAGCTGAATTCAAATTCGTTTTCAGTAAAACCAAAAAACAAATTTACAATTCCTCTTCTGGGGGCCCAATTTTCCCCTCCCCCTCAAAGTACGCCACTGGTAGGGTCCCATTTCAAATTTTGAAAGAGAAAAGAACAAAAATTAAAGTTCTCTATACTTTGGAATTAAAATTAAAAGTCAAAAAATGCTTTACCAAGCGTTCAATTTATTGTGTTCCATTTTACCAATTTCAAATCGAGATGACTAGTTCAGTTCAAATGTTTCAGTTCTTTTTTGTTCTTTTTTTGCTCATGTGCATATTATTTGGGTTACAAATTTCGGAAATATTTTCTATATCGTTCGATTTTCAAGCATTTGTCTTGTCTTAAAAATTGCCATCAAATAGCCACGAATGGAAATAGCAAATCTTAAAATTCAATTAACTGCTTTTTTAATACACGAAGACATATACTATAAATAATAAGTTTACTAAACTTAAACAGAAAGCCGATCAAATTATGTCCATTATTTTAATCGAAAATCAACTATAGTATCACATTTAGATAAAATATTTTATTTTTTTTATCTCATAACTGGAAATAAATGTTATCCTTAATAAGGAAAAGTACTATGTACCTAATAAAAAAATACAAAAAATAATGATGAAGTGGTAAGGACTTCTACTGTAAAATGAGGACTCCAATAACAGTAGAAGGCCAATGTCTTTTAATAAGAAGTAACTTATAATATCATTATAAAAAAATATAAACTAATATTAAAAATTAAAAATAAAAATTATTCTTATAGTCTAAAAAGCAAAACATTGTAAACAAATACAACGAATACAAAAATTGTCACAGTAAGAACTGATCGACTTTCGCGCCTTATCTGCTATACATATACCTACATACATCTCTCCCATACATATACATATAAGTACATACTCTTTACAAAACCGAGTACTTCTTCTTAGCATTATTATAGAAAAATAGCAATGAACTGTAGTTAACTACGTTTTTTAGGTTTACTGTTTACACTGCTTACATGGTTTATGGCCAGTTTGACAGAAAAATTTAAAATTTAAAACTTCTTAAAAACCCAGGAGAATTGAAAATATCTCCGAAAATTGTAATTTAAACCCCTATGATGTGCATGTGAGCAAAAAGAGAATTGAAAGTTAGACAACTTGGGCCAAAAAAATATAGGGTGTTCCATATAAACTGAACAAGTTATCTCGATTTGAAATTGGCAAAATGTAACAGAATAAATTGAACACTTTTTCACATTTTTCTAATTTATTTTAATTTCAGTGTATATAAAATAATATGCCGGGCCAAAAATAAAATGGGAGCTTGCTACCCAAAAAAGTTATGACGGTTTTTTCAGACCTTAATATTTGTCATTTTTTTTTAAAACATTAATTATCTCTGATAGGTTGCTGGCTTTAGGTATAGATTATGGTACATGCTTTAACTCAAAATGTTGTGCTCTTTTTAGTCTACGTTCTAAAGTTAGCTACGCTCTACTAAGTTAGTCTACGCCCAGAAATATATGAAGACTCTGTAGATTTGGTAATATCTAAAAAGGTGACAAAAAAGGGTGCAAATACCCTCACATACTCAGTTTTATCTAACCCTGTAGAAAATTTGATTTAACTTTAGTTTTAATCATCTTCTAATGATCTCAACATGGTTGACTAAATGCGCGAGTTGAATGCAAAAAAAATGTTTCGGTGTTAAGTTGAGACCTTAAAATTAAACTTTGCTTACGTTGTGGTGCAACAATTCTCTCAGATACAGGCTTGATGCAGATGGCCCCTCCACAGGCGGTCTCGCAGCACTTCTTAAGTCCGCGGCATTGATTGTCATCGTAGCAGACGCTTCGGCAAATGTTCACGTTGGGATAGGGAGGGCATTCTCCACTCTTCTGGCTTTTCACCTCGACCACAGTCAACGGCACGCAGACCGCGATGAGCAAAACGAAAAATCCGCCGGACATGTTGCGACTTTGGAAAGAAAAATTAATCTGCGAGCAGGTTGTCGTCTTTCAGGGTAATGAATGAAATTTCTTGTTTATCGGGACCGTTGAACTACGCACCTAATATCTCGGTGAAAAAACGGAAACCGCAAACTAACGAATTAACAATGGCGGTTAAATTAATTGCCGTACCCACTTATATGGCGGACGTGGTTATGTGGTTTCTATATATTATTTTTAAACGTTTTTCCTCGAAGTCGACAAATTTTAAACAATAAAACGCATCATTTGATGAAAATAACGAAGCCAAGGATAAATACCTGTTCTTGATGACTAATAAGCGCAAGTGATCGTTGGTACATACGTACCTACGTTACCTACATATATACAAGTACATGAGTACTAAAAAATAGTTCCGGTTCATAGTCCAGTTGATGCGTAGCTTCAGAAGGGTTCAGCTTGCATTACTTAGGGCAGAATATTTTTTCTAGGATTGTTTGGTATAAGGTGAGAAGTGTGAAAGTTTTCGACCTCGAATGCCGGGGAGAATTTTTGGCAGGCAAAAAACCACGAAATTTTCGCAATTTTTTAGTTTCTCCTAAACGCCGCATGTTACAGAAAATTTTATACGTTTCCGAAATTCAAAGTAGAAAAAACATCCATTTGCAAAATGCCATTGGTAAAAAATTGTTTGATGTCGTGTGGTTTGTATCCTACGGAAGATATATTTTGTACTCGACGATATTTTCCGAATATCGTAAAGTAAAGTTTGTGAGCGATAATGTTACCCATTATATCCGGACGCATTATTGTTGGGAAGCTGATGTCTCCGAGATGTTGACGTTCTTGTGTCAACTGGGATTTCCTAGTCCAACCAAAACGAACGTACACATGTTGAAACCAGGAAAGAGTGGCAAAGCTGGCACTTCTTTTCAATTAAAGTATGAGGCCCTCCAAGAGGTCGAAAGGTGGTGTCTGGAAGAGGGGTTAAGAGTTAACCCCGAAAAGGCTGACCTGGTTACTTTCACCAGGAAGCGTAAGTTGGGGCCTCTGCCAGAGATTACCCTGGCGTGAAGGTCATCCCATACAAAAGCTCATCTAAGTACCTTGGAGTCACAATAGACTCCAAGTTGAACTGGAACGAGCATATACCAAATCGCACCAAGAAGGCTACCTCATCCATATGGGCGTGTAGAAGAGCCTTCGAGTGTACGTGGGGACTAAGGCCGAGAATCCTTCACTGGATGCACACGGCCATAGTTCGTTATTACCTATGGTGCCATCGTTTGGTGGCCAGGAACAAGAACGGATAAGGCTGAAAGCAACTTGATAAAGTTCAAAGACTAGCCTGTCTAGGCATCACTAGTGCAATGAGGACAACCCCAAGTAGGGCCATAGAGCTCCTCACGGGGCTGCTGCCTTTGCACTTGGTGATTGAACATGAGGCCATGAGGTTCGGATTACAGACTGACCGGACTTGGCCATTGGATAGAGCGAGGAACAAACTACTGGCCACGCCACAATATGGAACAAGGCTACCAAAAACTGTCCAGTACTCCTTATGCTGCAGGACAGTGTAGAGCCAGTCATTTGTCCCAGTCCAAAACTAGGATCCAAATCCTAGTAGGGATGACTGGGATAATAACACTATATGCCAAAATGGAATCATCTGGTTTACAGACGGCTCCAAAATTGGCGATAAGGCCAGGTAGGAGTGTATGGCAAAACCACG